>PVJO010002936.1:0-134837 GCA_004026905.1 Hystrix cristata
AGCATTCTACATTTTAGTGTTAAAATTCTCATATTTCTTTGTGGATTCTCTTAGTTACAGTTGTGTTCTATTGAAAAGATATTTGCATTTTAAGACCTTATTCAGAGAGTAAAAATAAAATAAACCCTCTCTTTAAGCAGAGGGTTTCTAAAACTGGCAAAATTTTGAGGAAAAGAAGCTTAAGAAATTTCAGGTACGTTAACAGGTATTTATGAAGAGGTGGGTGCAATTTTAGGTGACTGACAGTTCTCATAATGATTTCTGATTATGGGATGCTTTTTCAAAGTTGGAAGATTGACAAAGAGGCTTGCAAATCATAGGACTGGCCTCACAAAGGTGACTTACTGTAGAAAATAAATGTTTTTAGAAGCTCAGTCAAGAAGGATGAGCCATAGAAGCAGGCGGTGCAGCCCCAAGTCAGGTTGTGGTGTCAGGGCCACGGAGAGCACCTGGGAGTGGTAGGGAAGAAGATTCAAGACAGATATGGATGGTGTTAACCAAGGACATGTGCTGGAGCTGGCTCAGAAGAACCAAACTGGCATCAAGACAAGATTTGCAGTAGTAAGTTATCCTACCACTGAAACAAATGGTATTTGCAAGGCATGGTAACCAGACCATAAATTCTTAGAGATTCATGAACATTTCAGTCACCCATGGATAGATTAAAAATGTGCTGGTTCCTAACGTACACAAAACGTGTGCATGTGTATTTGTAGAATTTCCCATGCGTAGGTATTCATAGCTTGCATAAAATTCTCACAGAGCTCACTGTCTCCAAAATATTAAGACTGCCAAGCTTAGAATCAGAGGTTAGCGTGTGTATTGTGAGAAGGCAGCGTTACCATGTTAAAAGGCACACAGTGAATGCCAGGCTGATGCTTGAGCACAGTCCAAGCAGTGTAGCATTAAAAAAAAAAATCCAATTCAAGTATTTATGTAACCACATGCCACAGGATGCATTTGAGTTATAACTGAGTTATACCAGCTCAGTTCATTGAATCAGCATAAATATGGACATACAGAAATGACCAGAGGGGCTTATTAAAATTACAGATCTGTGAGAAGGTCTGAAGAAATACCAGGACACTAATTTTATCAGTTTCTCTAGTCATATCAGGAAGGATAGCCACACTGACATCACTTAAGGTTTTGTAAAAAAAAAATACGGAATTTGTGAATTAACCCCACTCCCAGAGCCCTGAATTGGAATCTGCATTTTCTTTTGATCAGTAGGCACTGTTGTATCCACATTAATCTTTGTGCAGGTGTGTTTCTGTGTCATTGAAGTTTGGAAGTAATTCAATAGATTTTAGGAATGGCTAGTCTAAAGATTCCATCTCTCTGTTTCTCTCACTTCTCAATGAAATAAGTTTGGATAATAAGAATATTTTATTATGTGCTGCTAGTTGTGTGAAAGCATTTTATACCCATTTTCAAGTTTTATTATATAAATAAACTATATTATAGGTTTTAAATAGAGTTACATTATATATTAGTTAATGCTTTCTAGAAAATAAGTATGCACATGGAAATGTTATTGGAAGTAAGTTTGAAAAGTAAAATGTTTAGATAAACATCACTTTTTAGTATTAGAACCATGTTACTCTCTTTTCAAAGGTACTTTGTATTTCACTTGATTCTCTTACAAGCAACTTGAAACTTGAGAACATACGGCTCTATCTGTGTAGCGATACTTGTGGGGTTCTCTCATGAGGCTGAGAAAGCAGATTAACTGTACTTCCCTCCACAGTGCATTAGGAGAGATGTTCTTCAGTTATCAGTTCTAGAGGAAAACAAGACAAAAGCAAAATCGCATCCCTGCACAGGCTTGCTCTGTTCAGATTTTGTTGAAGGTTTTTCCTTTTTGGAATCCTACCCCATCCAAAAGACATCTTGGCAGTTTGGTTTTCTTCCTTTCTGTGACTACAACAGAAAACATACAAGAAGATAGAGTACATGTATTCTTGCTCTACGCTTTTCTAATCTGAACACGTGTGTGATGAACAGGTTCGATTACTATTCAAAGAGCTACGCTTTTTTCTCCCTTTCTAATCCTCTTTGCTTCCTCACTCATTTTTATGAATGCCCAGTATTAAGTTCATTGATGTAACTACCTTCTGCATTGTATAATGTCTACTGCCTTTCTGCAGCAGATTCAAGGCTGCTTCGTACTAGAGACCTAGCCATTTTCTGAACTTTTGGAAGAAATAGTTTTTAAATATACTCTATAGCATCGGTTCCCATGCCAATGCTTATCCAAGATGCCCTGTTACCCAGAGCAAAACCATTCACTGCATAAACTGGGAGCAAAATAAAATATCTTAGCCATGAAAGGAAGCCCTGAAAAACCAGGCATTAACTGTAAATTGGGTATAAGTGATTATAATGGAGGGCACATTCTTTTCTAATTTTTTTTAACTTAAAATGTAACTAGGTGACCTAAATTAAGACTCTTGAGATGGGGTGGTGATCCTGTGGTAGCCCAGTGAATCCAGTCCAGTCGCTACAGCTGGTTCCTTCTGGAGGCGCTAACATGAGTCTGGTGAGACTTATTTTGCACTTTGACCTCTGCGACTATAAAATTTGTGCTATTTTAAGCCACGGAGATTGTGTGAACCTTTTTACAGCAGCAAGAAGAAAACTGCTAGAAGAAAACTGCTACTGTTATATGAGTATTCTACTATTTATTCTATAATTTTATATAATTGTACTTTTCTAAAAATAGTTATATTATGGAATTGCTCTGTCAAAATAACCATATTTTCTTTCTTAAAATTGTTACTTTTTGGTGTTTGATACCTTGACACTATTATCAACTTTGTGGGTGTATAGAACTAAATAACCAGCTTTTAAGGAGTATGGGTGAATTATGGTTTGATCTGAGTTGGCTGTTATCTCTCTCTCTCTCTCTCTCTCTCTCTCTTTCTCTCTCTCTCTCTCCTGAAACAGAGTAAGTTGCAAAGGTTGGGTTCAAACTTGGTATCCTTCTGCCTGAGCCTCACTGAGTGCTGGGATTATAGGCATACCCCACTACGTCCATCTTGTGCCTCTTTTTTTTTTTTTTTTTAATGTGGAGCATAGCCTTGTATTTGTACAGCAGTTTTCCAGTAGCATTCATGGTTACCATTTGTTTTGGGGATCAAATATGTATGCAAATCCCAATCCTGCCATTTTTTAGTTTGTCCCATTACATGTAAACTTTTATAAGTTCTAGATTTCTTAAAATAGTGACCACAGGGTATTATGAAAGTTATCTGAAATAATAACAAATGCAAAGTACTTGCAACAGTTTCTATACATAATAACTGTTATCTCCTTTGAATGGTGCCCTGCTTGTTAAGATTGCTGTAGATTTGGACAAGTATACCAACGTTTACTCATTATGATTATATCTGACATACTGTTGTGGATATCCCCAGGTAATTTAGGTAATGAGAAACCTACAATCAATCCATCAGTCAACTGAAAAGAATAATAAGGGAACCGAGAAAGGGTATCTTAGAAAACTCAGTATTCACCTAGGAATGAATGTGTATCCGGATCTGTTCTACATGTAACAAAAGCTACTGCACAATGTGCTGGGGTGTGCTTAGCAAGTGGGAGGTGATTCTTATGCTTACATCGATATTCTAGCAAGCGGTAATATTCTGCCTGGGATCATCTTAGAAAACTGAATGACTAGGAAGCTGTTGAAGTGAAGGAAAAAAGAGAATTCTGTGCAATATTAGATGTAATTATTTTATTTGCCAAGTGAACAACTGAGACTCACTGCCTAATTTCAAGAGCATTGCCTGTATTTTGTCTCTTATGCTAAATATAGAGGCAAAAGTTTTACTGCCTCATAATGAATTCACCAGTTTCTCTGCTTATTCATTAAATATAGGCATAAATTTTTACATACAACCTAGAAGACTTACAGTAAAGAAGGAAAATATCTTAAAATGCTACACTATCAGAATCTTTCAATATATGAAGTGGATATAGCCCTGACTAGGATACTTGAATACACTAAGCCCCATCATATTACTTTCAATGTTGCCATAATTTTGCTGGAATCATAGATCAGCAGGAGATCATATTATCAGGACCCAGTTCCTTTTATAGTTTTGTCATCACATGTTCTTTGACCTGATATCACAACCATACCCTGGCAGAGAGCAATGTGAGACTCTGGGACAGAGAGAAGAGGTGGAGACCACAGACTCCTACCATGTTTGGTACACAGTCGATCTCATTACACATTTGTAGACTAAATGCAAGAAGAAAGGGGATAGTCTATTTACTTTAGGCAGCCAAGCACAAAGAGACTTGTGGACTATTAGCACAAGAGAGGAAGGAGGAACTTCTAATAGAAGTAAGATTCTTTGTTAAGTAACTGGGTTAGGAAATCTAAGCTGCTCCTCAACAGAGCGATGTACCAGTTTCCATCCTACATTCTCTTCTCTATCAGTCACCAAAGATATTCTACCAGCTGATAAATATTGATATGAAGGTAGAAGCTATTAATTGCTTATAATTTGGCTGATCTGATTTGCTACAAGCACTAAGTTGCTTGGAAAGACCAAATCCTTTTGAAGCACCAGATAGTGAGGATACATAAGGAAAATACGGGAGAATGGGCATGTCTTAGTGAGAGACGGATGTCCCGCATCTCTCTTAGCAGCACTCATGCCACATTCCATTATGTGAAGAGGAGTTATAAGTTAGAAGAGGAAAATATTGGGAAGGACTAAATAGTAAAACTCGTTGAAGGGGAAGGAACTCTTACATTTCTTTCTGTCAGCCTGAGAACGTTCATTTTTGTACTAAGTAGGGAATGCTCATGGCTATGCTTCCATCATGTCAGAAGTCATAAGGCTTGGAAGTTTCCAAAGATTATGTCATCTAAGGAGCTTTTGTCCGCTTTTTTTTTCATAATCAAGGTTCCAATATCTCTACTAGCTTATTACTGAGCACACGGTCTGTATTAGTCAACTTTTTGGTTGCTGCACACAATACCTGATGCCTAAATTTAAAGGGAGGTGTTCAATTTGGCTCAGGTTGTAAGGGGATCCAGTCCATGGTCAGCTGGCTCCAAAGCAAAAACATCATGGTACAAGGCCACGGTGAAGCAAAGCTGCTTAGTTTATGGGTGCTTGGATGCAGAGCAGGGAAACATTTTCAGAGAGGCAGGAGTGAGGGCACATACATAGACCCCAAAGCCACATCCCTAAGACACACCCAGAAGTGTGCTTCACCAAAACCCTGGATGGATCCCAAAGCAAATCAAATTGACACTCATTCTAACTGCCCCACAAGTGCTATGTAAATGTCAATTCCCTTTCCTTGAACTACTTGCCGATGTACCAGGCCAAAATCCTAGTGCCCGTAGGAATCTTATCCTCAGTGCGTCCTGATGTCTGTCATCATCACCAGTACCAGCAGCAACTGCGTCATATTTTACCATTACAGCAATAGCTGACACTTAGTTTGCTACATGCCAGACTTTTTTCTAAATAATTTATACGTATCAACTCATTTATTTCCTTCGCAGCTCAAAGAGTCAAGTATTTTTCTTATTTTTATTTTACAGATGATGATCGTCATAGTTAATCTTGATTCTCAACATGATTGGCTTGAGATATTGCCAGGAAATTAGCAAAGCACATTTCTGGATGTGTTTGGGTGGGTCATGTGAGCGTGACCTTGAGGACTATATTTGGCCCTGACAACCTTCTCCCCTGCATTCTTCCTTGCTCTCACTTCTTCCAGCAGCCACAGTGTGAGCTTTCTTATGCCACACCTGTATGCCAAGATGTTTCTGTGTTGGAGCCAGCCAACCATGGACTAAATCTTATGAAACCATGAATCAAAATGAAGTTTCTCTCCTGTCAGCTGTGTATATCAGGTATTTCATTTCAGTGATGTTAAGCTAATTCAATGGAATGTCATAGAGGTTTAGTAACATGCCAAGACAAGGCCATAGAGCTAATAATTGATAGAGCCCAAATTTAAAACCAGGCAGTTGTATTTGAAAGTCTGTGCGCTTAACCATTATTCTGTTTTGACTTTGCTCACATTAGAAAGATTATAACAAATTTAGAGTCCCTGGTGTTTGCAACTTGATTTCTTACCCTTGCTAGTGATTTTATTCATTGTAATAGAGACATGAGTACAGCTTGATGGAATACATTTCTAATCATGGAACATAAGACTGGAGATGTGACAAAAACATTCTCGCAGGTGTTTTGTTTTTTTTTTTTTGTTTTTTTTTTTTTCCTTGAGAAGAACCACTTAGCTGGTGTCTTACTTTGTAATACAAGTTCTATGCTTTTGTTCTGTGTAAAGCAAGCTCTGAGCTCTGATCATTCAAATCATTTTGTTCTTAGAACAAAGTGGCCGTAATTTCATGTAGGCGCTGTCTGGTTCACAGTCACAGGCAAGCAGTTGCCTTGGTAACAGCATTTGAAAAGGACAAATGGGGAACTTTTGTTAGGACCCATTAGAGCACATGGAGAAGCTGTACCCCAGCTGGGCCCCAGCTTTCCACTCTCCCAGCCGCTGCAGTGTCTTCTGCGGCCATCTCAGAGGCTAAGCCAGACATGGGGTGGTAAACTGGGGACACAGTTGAGTCATGTATAAGAGAATCTCCAAGTTGGAAGGACCTTAGGGGACAATTGGTCCAAGTGTCTTCTGAGCGCTCTCAGAGAGATGGACATTCACTGCTAATCAGCAGTTTCCTACATTTTGCTTGGACCTGATGGTTAGAATTCCATGAGCTGTAGGAGGAATTCTTACTCTGACCTGCAGAGTTCATGAGATCAGCTTCCCTTGAGACTCCTACTGTCTGATCTTAACTTTACTTTTTGGAGTAACATGGTATGTGATTTATTTCTCCTCTATGATGATCTATCAGATATTCAGGGACAGGAGACATATTGCTTCTAGTTGCTTCATGTTGCTTCTTTTTCTTCTCTGGTTTCCCCTTCATTTAATACTAGTACTATGATTTAAAAATTCCCTCCCACAATTTTTTATTCTTTTTGTCTCTTTTAAAATGTGACTCCCAGAACACATTTCACATGTGGCTTTTCCCAGGCAGTATATAATATAATCATCATCTCTCTAAATTTGGTTATTACTGTCTAAGAATTAATTATCTTTTCCATAGGCATATTACATAGCTCGCTCTGCCAGAACCATGGATTATATTGAACTGTTTCACTCATTTATGACCAAAGAATTATATTTTATACATCATTGGAAATAGGTAGGCAGATCATTTTGCATAAAGCAGAAATTAAAATGACATTGCTGCTGCTATTTATCAGTTCCTTTTATGTGAAATGCTTTGACGTACATACTAAAAAGCACACTTTATGGTTAAAACATCATGGCCTTGTTCTCTGATTAAAAATAGGTATTCCATCATTGACCACAGGAATCTGCCTGGTTTATGACTTATTGACAGCATGCTCCTGATCTGTCAATGGAAGAAACAAGAGAAGGACAAGAAACAAGTCAGGGCAATATTTGACTTCTAATTTCAGGGCCACTAGGGTGACTTTCTGTCAGTATCTCAGGAAGGAACAAGAAAGGGAAACAGATAAAGGTGAGGTTGGGTTTGTTTTTCCCATCCAATTTGGAGATCAGGACGAGGAAACTGAGGTGATTTTCTCTTTTCTGAGTTGTACAGTCACACTACAGGAAACAGAATAATATGCAAAAGGACATTAAATTAAAATTAATTATACCTGAGTCTGAATTTCATGCGAGCACATACTAGCTGTCTGCTCTTTTGAGAGAGTTTATGAATTACTGTATCTGTCCCCACATAGAGAATGGTGTTGATGATCACCTCATGTATTTCATTTGAATTGATGATCATGTCTGTCTATCTATCACCTGTATATCTCTATCCCTATCTATCTATGTATCTATGTATCTATGTATCTATGTATCTATGTATCTATCTATCTATCTATCTGTCTGTCTGTCTACCCATTTATCTATCTATCTCTGCTAGTTTTTGACTGGTGTAGGTAGCCATCCAATATATATATATTAATTTCCTTTAAGATTTTTTCTGAGATAAATTCAAGCAGCACTCTGCCAATCAAGGCTATTTTTGGAGGTGCTGATATTGACCCATATATTGATGTTAAGTACTACATCTGGCATTATACTGGACAGATAGGAGTAAAATTTTCTTATTTCTGAGGAGCTTTTAATCAAGTAAGGGAGGTAAAATTTCATAAAAGAGGTATCAACATGTTAGAGTAGTTTAGAGGAAGAAAATATCATCATTTGTTTGAGAGGGAGGTCTTGAAGGAAGTTATATCTAAGATCATCCTTGAAGTAAGAGTTCATCTAGCAGGAATCACAGAAACGTCAGAGGTAAAAGTGGCAAAGAGTAGGGAGCAAAATGGAAGAGCGATGAGGGGAGTGGGGGAACTCTATACATATCTTAGTATTTACACTTTTTGCACTATTGAGTCCTCATAGTAACTAGTGTATACCGAGTACTTGCTGTGTACCAGACACTTAAGAGTGCTTTGATGATATTTTGAAGACCTTTGAGTTTTATCTCGCATTTGTTTCTGTTTTTGATTGAGCCAGTTGTAGTGAATGGAATCAAGGTCTCTGTATTCATGAATATTGCATAGCCTCTTTATCTCTCTCTGTTTAGGGCCATGCCTACTATTTTATCTCTTGTACATGTGGTGGACTTATTACTGTGGTCAACTTGAGCAGGAACGTCCAGCTGAACTGAATTGGTGTGGTTCTAGGTGTAGAAGGCCCACCTGAAGATTATTGCCGACACACCATAAAGGAGAACAGGAGCAGAAGATAGGTGCCAGCTGTTTCCCAGCAGAAGCTCTATCATGGCTGGTTGTCCTGAATGAACTCCGCTGTTCTCGTCACGGGAGGAGCCTGGGGCCTTGTCATCATCAGGGACGGCTGCTGTTCGCTTCAGGGGAGGTCTGATCATCTCTGCTGTGAGTGTCATATGCTGGCTCCTTTATAGATTTCTTTAGCCTTTTAATGCAGACACGAATGTGCATGGGAGAGTGCTGTGGGCTCCCAGCCCTTGATTGGATCTTTCAGGTCTCCATTGCATAGACAGACATTCTGCACTCTTCCTGCATTTGGCTTGTGTGTTTGAATGTTTTAATGCGTAAATGTCCTGTATTAAATCTGCTCTTTTGCAAACCATTAACTCTAGAAAAGAACTCTACAGTACATTTGATTTTTCACCTTAACAATGGGTTATGACATCATGAAATGAAGATGCCTTAGGACAGAATGTAACATTAGTCTTTGAAATTGATGATGGAGGCAACATTTTCTGGTGGAGGCAGTTGGCTATTGTGGCCTACCAAGACCCCTCAAGAAAGACTTGACAGAGCATTGGAAAGGAAGTGACAGTCTGCTGTATACTGTCTGTAGTGGGTGAATGCCTTATTGTCATCAAGAACAAGAGTGTTGCAAAACAACTGATCTGTCTGCAGCTCTAGTTCACAGTTCAGTATGGCTAGGGGTACAGGTGGCTAGATGGAGAGGATACCTCTGGAATCTCTTTCTCTGGATAGTTTAAGTAATATATAAATTTTGGTGAGTTTGAAACAATTCGTGTGACCTTTACTGAGAGCCAAGTTGATCTGATGAATAGGAGACGCCTTATTTTGTGTAAGCTGGAGCTTGTGTCCAGGAACTATCTTTTGGACAGTCTGTACTATGATGGGTCTGGCTGAAAATGGTTACGCATTCTCAGGCCTGTGATAATGTGTCTAGAGAGAGACGAGGCATTTACTGTGATTAGAGGAAATGAAGTTTTGTGTGATCAGCAGCCACAGTGGCAGCACCAATCAAGATCGGACAATTCACATGAAGGGCAACATTAACCAAGGAAAACAGTAATGCTAGACAGATGCAAATGACAGATATCTACTATATTGAGAAGTGTGGTGATGAAGCAGAAGCAGGAAAGGAGAAAACAAGGCAAGATTACTGTTAGAGCAGGAAGTTGAAGGGGACAATGTGCAAGTTAAGAATTAATTCACCCCATTATTACCAGGGTTTATCTTGCACAGTGAAGGGCAATTTTGAGGAAATTATCATTATTTAAATCATATAATTCTACCACACTTGTTTACATGGTTTTTTATGCTTGCATATTTTTGCAATCAGAAAAATACTCATTTGAAAAATGTACCTACTTAGATATTTAACATTAAAATACAATGCTGAATAAGACAGATATTGGCAGACAACCTACTGCAAAAGGCTTTGTTAAAGGAAATTGATAAATTAAATTTATATTCTAGAGAATTTTAACATCTCAAGTATAGGCAGGTTAGAGTTAAGAATTAAACTTTATGTCATAGTATTGTATATGTCTTAAGAGAAATTACCTAATAAATGTTAGCTTCCTTTCTTTTCCCTTATTTTTTTTCAAAATTCTCTGGTCATTAGTCATCCCTGAATTAAGGGACACACATTGAATTACTACAAAAATAATCTTTTGGAAGACCAATGACATTGCTCCTATTCCTTAAGACATAATCAAGTTCATTAAAGTCAGGTAAATGGTTTATGTGGATGTGGAAGGTATTTTATGCCTCAGATGCTCAAGGACCTAAAAGACAATAAAAGTAGAATGGCAAGAGGTTAAGGTTGTCACATATACAGGCAGGAGAAGTTATCTGAGACTGGAAGAAGCTGAAAGTGGGATTTTTATTGTACTCTGCTGATTTAGTAGCTTCTCTGTAGATCCAACAAAATTTCTAATGACTAATAAAGTGACTTTTACATTGAAAATTATTATTAGTTTTACTTTGGAAATTATTAGGTGGTGTCCTAAAAATTAATGTCTGAACTAAATCAAATACTAATAAATTTTTCAGGATCATGTTCCACTTATTCTCTGTGGCAAAGTGGGTGAAAAGATGGGGTCATTATTCATGAAAAAGCAGTAGGGATAAACTCAGTTGGGAGACTGTTAGCCCCCATTAGGCTTGGGTGAAGATGTGGTGGAAAAACAGAAGGAAAGAGGCAAGTCTACGTTTCAAGAGAGGAGGGAGGAGAGAGTCCAGAGCATCCTGTGGCCAGTCCACTGGAGCGCCTGAGGCAGCCAACCGAGTCCCAAAGGGCTCCACGGGCAGCGGAAGATGCCTGGGGTGTGCTTTGAGAGCATTCTCCAGTAGCATGAAGCTGCATTTTCTCGTTCGCTTCCTGGGAATGAAGAAAGCAGTAGGAACTAGGAGAAGGGAGATAATTTTATTTTCATATGATAATTTTTAAAAAAATTGTATTTGTTTCAGAGAAACTGCTATGGCTACAGTGTAGAAAATAGACTTGACTAGAGCAAGATCGGAGGGTTCTCAAGAAACCTACACACTCCTTACACGGAAGAAAATACATGTACTTTTGCTCTATTTTCCAGACTTCAGGACCACAGCATATTTCATTGCAGAAACTTCTAGTTATTTCATCCCAAAATCTCTATTGGTTGCCAGATTTTAGGGTTCTTGTTTGGAGAATGCTAGGAAGCAGTGTGTTTGCTTTGTGAACCATGTATCATCAACTCCTGGCCAAGGACATGCCTAAACATCCCTGTATTTATTTCTAAAACAATTATTCTGTAATGCAAACATGTTTTGGCACCAAATTTATCGTGACACTATGACAAATGTAGTGGAAAGTAAACATGACCTTTTATTAACCTCTTTCTCCCAGAGATGGCTTCTCATCGCCCTAACTCCAGCTTGTGACAATCATCTATGCTTGTAAGGATTAAACTGGATATGTAAATTTACTCTAAATCCTGGCACATGTATCAACAAATGTTATCTATTAATGATTACAATCACCGGGATCCACATTGTTATCATCACCATTCTGGTTTCAAGTCTAGCTTGAAAATGCCACAGTGGCGGGGAGAATACTTCTTGAGCCCACCTTTCCCACATGGTAGGAAGGACATGAGGGGGCCAATCCGGCAGGCACGTGTCTTTGACCAGTCAGGGCCCAAACCAGAGCAGTGCATGGACTTTGGCCAGTGGTGGAGTTATAGTTTGGGCTTCTGGTTTCACTTCAAACCACATCATCTTATTAACCACATTTATTGAATTTCAGCCATACCAAGCTTTTTAGAGTCCCTTTATGTCACAAGTTATTTCTTTCTCAGCGATGTTACCTGTGCTATGCCCTTAGTTTGAGTAATATGTAGAATACATAAAGAATTAAAAAATTTAGACCACCCAAAATAAAAGATCCAATCAATAATTGGGGAAGTGAAATGAATAGGTATTTCTCAGAAGAAGGATTACAAATGGCCAACAAACATGAAAAAGTGTCGAACATCTCTGGCCATCAGAGAAATGCAAATTAAAACAATGCCAAGATTTCATCTTATACCAGAAAGAATGGCAATCATCAAGAAGTCAAAGAATAATAAATGCTGACATGGTTGTTGTGAAAAATGAACCCTTTCACATTGTTGGTGGGAATGTAAACTAGCACAACCCTTATAGAAATCATCTTGGGGATTTCTCAAAGAATTAAAATTAGGAATTCCATTTAATCCAGATATTCTTCTTCTAGGTATCTTTCCTAAAGAACTAGAAATATCACACTACAGTGATACATGCATACCAATGTTTATAACAGCACAATTTATAATAATTAAATCCTGGAAGCAGCCTATAAATTTACATCCATTCAACGGATGAATGGATAAAGAAAATGTGGTACTTATACATACTGGAATACTACTTATGTATGAAGAAGGATAAATTTGAGAAAGATTTGAGAAGAATAAATCCTGGAAGCAGTCTGTAAATTCACATCCATTCACCAGATGAATGGATAAAGAAAATACATACATATGGAATGTTACTTATGTATGCATAATGGAATATTATACATAATGGAATATTACTTATGTTTAAAGAAAGATAAATTTGAGACATTTGTAGGGAAATAGATACACCTAAAAATATAATATTAAGTAAAATTAATCATACACAGAAGCTTAAATGCCATACGACATCTTTTGAGTAAGGCAGAGTACAAATAAAAAACAAATAGGGGACTGATAGAAGGAAACAAGGAGATAGATCTCCTTTTTGCTAATAATTTAAAATTTTATTTTTCTTTAGCTGGAATGGCATTAAGTGACAAATAAAAACACTGAGAATTTTAGAGAGAAGCCATGGAAGTCAGAAGAGAGTTTTCTATTTTGTCACTTTTATCATCACTTTTTCCTGCTTTTTGAATGATGCATTTTGCTTTGAGCACCACAGTTATGTAGCTGACCTTCCTTCGGTGTCCATGAATAAAAAGACTCTTCACATCTTTCAGGTGAAACGTCACTTCCTGAAGGAAGCATTTCCTAGACATTCACACCTATTTCACTCTCTGTCTTTGGGGTCCCCTGAATGCTGCATGCACCTTGCCTGTAGTTACTTCTGATTCATAGGTTTCTATTCATTTTATAGCCTTCAAAAGCAAAGGTGATGCCACCATTACTCTTCTACATTCTGTTGAAAATGTCATGGACTGCTCGTTTTTCTTTTTTTTTTTTTTTTTTTTTTTTTTTTTTTCTATTCTGGGATGTAACCTGGTGGTTTTTTGTGTTTTTTTTTTTTTTTTTTTTTTTTTTTTTTTTTTTTTTTTTTTTTGCTTGTCATTTTTCTTATAAACACTAAATTAAGTATAATCTGTACTCAAAAAAGAAGTGCTGGATGAAACTTTCCTTGAAAAAGAAAATTTTGGAGTAAAATTAGTGATCTGTGGAGTTTGGTTGGAATTTGGAAGACATGCATTGAGACTGCCAAATTAATTGGAAGAAAATTTGGAAAAAGGAGATATATCTTTTACAAATGGGAGGGGTCCAGGAGAGCGAGGGTGAAGTGAGAGAAGGGAAGTAAGAAGAATTAAGATACACCATGTACAGGTACCAATGAATGCAAACATTATAAGTCATATGCATGAAGTAAAATTAATAATAAAAGAAATGAGAATGAAAATGGGGAAGAGGATTTCAAGTTGAAGGGAGGGAGAAAGGTGGGAAGGGGATTAAAAAAACAATCAAGCTGTGTTGTGTTTGTGCACCTACTGCCTAAGACGAATATAAACTTCATGTACTGCAAACATGTACTAATAAAATAAGAATAAATACATAAATAAACAAAGTTCTTCCTGTAGCTTTCACATGGTGAGAAGGCTCTTTACATCTATCAGATGTCAATTTACTTTTCTCTATTAGCAAGTCTTCTTTGAAAAATGTCACTAAAAGTGGTCCCTACCACCCTCCTGGTACTAATTTCAATTTGTAATAACTTTTCTATGTTGCATGGGGCAGGCAGCTTCCTAGCTATTGCCAGTGTAGGTAACTTTATAGGCTTCACGCAATGTGTACCAGTGTTTGAGAAGAATTCAGGTATGTCATGTCACATGACATGGATTAAGAAATAAGTATTACTGAGAATAAAGGAAGTTTCAAGATGCATCAAGAAGAGAGAAAGTTCTTCTGTCATCCTACAAAGGGTCGTAGGGCCAGGGAACGCTGGTGAGCTGGAGGTCTGTGTTCCATGATTTCCCATGATTGCTTTCTCTTTCTTTGTAGAGGGCAAAATATGAGCACTTCCTGAAGCGGGAATAGATTACTTAACTACCAGTCAGTTTGGATTTGAGTGTCTACTATTTAAAAGAACTGTTTGGGGGAAGCCAGGTGGTTAGCTTTTGAAGGTCTTAATGACCATGGGAGGTTAGAGCATCCTTTGCTTAGAAAAGAAGCCACAGGTTCCACAAAGAGGCATATTTAGGTGTATCCTTTTCTGCTTTTCTGCCCTGGTAGCAAAACCCTTTGAATGGTTCCCAGAGCCATTTTTGGATTATTCTGCTCATTGCATCAATGTAATAGTGATAGTGACTGGATATAGTGCTTAATAATATTTTAATATATAAAAGAATGAATACATGAAACAAGTAATAAAGGAGCCTGGAGACTATGTGGAAATCAAGTTTTGGAAATACTCAGAGTCTAGGAGGTGAGTTCCCAAGCTATCTACTCATAACTAAAGATCCTACTTTCTGTCTTTGGGGAAATTGGTTTATGGCACATGGCCCGAACATCTATGAACATCCACGCTTGCTGGATACTATTGGGAACAGTAGGATTAGTAAGACTTTTTTTTTTTTTTTTTTTTTTGCCTAAGAAAGTCTTAAAAACTGTTTCTATTCTATGGCTTATTCTATCAATAAGTAAGATACCTCAAGGATCACTGGAAACTTGGAAATGGTAGATGGTTTATTTCAGTTCAATATCTTAATGACCAGAAAAAAAATAATCAGCACTTTCAAGAGCCAGCATTTTTGGGCAAAGGGAAGTAGTAAAAGAGGGAACTGGAAAAACATGAGGAAACATGAGGGATAAGAGCATCCATGTTGAGAGAAGTGAAAAGACAGGAGGGCAAAGGGAGTGCGGTTAGTCAAGGACAGTTATTGTCAAGGAGATGATTCTAGGCAACCTGAACAAAAAGGAGGCTTAGATAAAAAGATACAGGTGATTTCATGGACAGCCATGATCTGATGATAGAAATTGTTAACCTCAACTCTTTCCATCTATTTTGGTGGTTTGACTATGAAGTTAATGCTTAAAGCCATAGAAGAGGTTACCTAGTAGTCTTTTCCTTGAAGCCCCAAATTCCTCTGGGAGGGCACACAACTCGTCCATCTTGGATTGGGGTCTAATTCGATCAATTACAAAGGCTTGGAGATCTGGCTCAGGCAGTAAACCAACTTCCACAAGCCCATCCTTGTGGCTGGAAGTTAGGTGAGGGGACTGATCTTCCTGAGGACTGGGCATCTGCCTCCAGCGGCTTCTCATCAGGCAACAGGGAGAGAGATTGCTACAGAAGATGGAGTGAAAAAATAGGGGGACTAAAGGAAACTGGATAGATGCACTGCATTCTCTTCAAGCCCTCGCTGTCTTTATTAATCACCTATTTTCATTGAGAACCTCTTGATTCAGACATTTCTAGATGTTTACAGGAAGGAAGCAAGTGGAAATGGCTGGCCAGAGTGAAAAACTTGAGGTCTGACAGCAATTTCGGACATACTCATTTATTGGTTTAGGGAAGACGTGGTCATAAACTGCTCTGTGCAATACCTCTCGCCCTTCTCTATACTTGGTGACCAAAGGAACACATTTTAAGATAGTTTGAGTGGAATTAGATGTATCTTTCTAGCGATAGTAATTAGTCCTTAAAGGATTTAAATGTGATCTTTCTCTCAGCCTCATTAGAAACGGGCTTAGTCACCCATGTCAAGTGAATTCTGGAGTTACCTGGGACTCTCTTTAATATCTTGATCCTAGGATTCTTCCACATAAAACTAAATTTTATCCTTTATCCCATGACATTTGCTTTGGCCATTATCTCCAGAAGTTAAACTATCTCAAAAGATTTTTGAAAAATATCAGCGTATTGCCGTCACCCACTTATTGTCATGTGAATAAAAAGACCATTTCAAAGGGTGCTGTAGGCACGAAGAAGAGTGTTTCTTTGTTGAATCCAAGCTGTTGAAACTTAATCAAAATGTTCTTCTTTTCCATAACCTCTATGTTTCTGAAGTGCCTTTCAAGCAATTTATTTTAGAGACTTTGTGTTTCGTTTAGGTCCCTCTGGAAATCGTACATGAAATTCAGAGAGGCATTATTCATGCTTTCCCCAGGGCAATCTCCATTCTCCTCTTCATACTCAAATGTCTCCAACATAGTTTTATCCATTTCCTTATTTAGTGTCAGTTTCCACTGAGATTTCCCTTAAGGAAAGGAGAAAATAGATGGCTGGTATGGTTTGTTGGCTATATACAGGGCTATAGAGTTCCCTTGTAGGCTTTTTTCTTTAGGAATAAAACCCAGATGTGATATTTACTTAATTTCTTCCTTGCAAGCCATCTGGATTAGTCTTTTCTATATCCTATGAGAGGAAGGGGGACTTATTATAAAAACAGAAAAAAGACATAATAAAAATAAATGGGACACATATAAACTATAATCATGATAATATTGTAACTCATCTGGAGTTTGTCCAGGCCTTCTTTGGAGGCTCATTCCTGTCCTAGAGGCGCTTTCTTGCCGCAGGAGAAGGCAGGATCAGAAGTGAAATCCCTGCAAGACAAAGTGAATATATCAGTTCTCAGCCACAGATCTTGCCTGGGAAATTCGTGGGGCATTAGTTCACGCTTTTTTTGAAATATAAAGCTTTGAGATCCATTATAGTTTAGAAAGCTTGCACCATGCATATCAGAATAGAAAAGGAGTTGTAGCTGCAACACGGTTTGGCATCTTAAGCAGGGGAGATGATACAGAGATATGTGAGTACTGAAACCCAACATGTTCTTGGGTTGGGCAGGACATGTCCCAAGGAGGGTAAGGAGAGGAGGCCACAAGAGATAAGATGAGCAAAGCTAAAGGAAGTGTCTTAAAATGTACAGAGTATCCCTCTCCTCAGATTACTTCCTACTGTTGATAGAAAGCTGGTCTTCATGGCTAGATCTGGGACAAAATAAGCTATGAGCTTATGCTAAGGTGAGCGTACAAAACAGGGAAACCCTCCTTCCAAGAATATTGCTCTGTGCTTCCTTAGATACCTCTTGGTCTCTCTCTTTTAAACCTCTCCCCTCCGAGTTCGTGGAGCTCTGTGATTTCACCCGTCCCTGTCAAAACTTGCTCCCTGGAAAGGAACTTACAAGCTTGATTATGCAGAAGTAAAAAATTTTCTTCTGCCTTTATCTCCACCTCCTGGCACTTGCCACTTAATAGAAAATTTGAGCCAGAGAACTATACATGCCAGAGTTTTCAAATTTGAAGTTTGCTTTGACCACACGCATTTTTCTGTTTTTCATACGCCAATACCATCTGCTACATAAAATTTTAACTTCTTTTTCTCTCTGGTGTTCAACCTACTTCTGTTCACTTACCTGTTTTATCCCATTAGACTACAACCGGACAGTTTAATTTAATCAGACTGTCCAGAATTAGAGTTAGGTAAGTCACTGTGGAAGCCTGTTTTTACATGTAAGCAGTTCCCCTCCACCACTGCCACCTCAAAGGTAGTGAGCTCCCTTTTACCCACCTAAGTCTCTTTTAATGCTACTGTGTCTATCTGCTGGGCCTGTGGAGACACTCATCAACTCCCGAAGCCATGAGATCAGTGCCGTCTCCTGACCTCAACCTGTTTCACAGTGGCCTCGGTGCACCATGGGACCCTAAGTACTAGAATGTAATAGGCAGCATCATTTATGGGTAAGTATTGGATGGTTCTCTCTTCTCTCTTCTAGAGTGATTAGACGGTGCTGTGTTGTAAAGTTACTCGCACCAAAGAGGAGACAGCTGTCTCAGACTGAAGAGGCTGACTACTAGCTAGAGAAGGCGGGTTAGATATTAATGAAAGTTTAACTCAGCAATGCAATTTTATGATAGCTTAATAGGTAATATAAACACCAGTGCTTCTCATTTCTGGCTGTTCTGCAGAATCACCTGGTACTTCAGGAAATACTAATGCACAGGCCTCGGCACAGGGGTTCTGATTTCATTAGTCTGGGTAGGCTCCTGAGAGTCGGTGTCATTAAAAACCTTCTCAAGTGAGTGTGCAGTCAAACTTGACAAACACTGATCTAGGACCAAAAGTAGCTTCAGATTTTCAGTGTTTTCAGGACACAGACAAAACTGGCTTTTCAGACCAAGGAGAGAGAAGATTTCATCATTCATTATGGAAATTTGGGCTGTGTAAGTGAATGCGGGGGGCTCCTAGAATCTTATTTCATATGTGATTTTCAGACAACATCAATTCAGATATGCTGTAGTTTGAACATATCCTCCAAAAGTTCATGGTCATAAACGTAATCCCTAAATTCCTATGTTACAGTATTTGAGAGGCCTTTGGAAAAAATTAGGATTGTCTAAAGAGGTGACCATGAGGATAGGACCTCCATGATGGGATTAGTGGTTTTAGCAGAAGATGAGGAGATTCAAAATAGCATGTTATGTGGTCTTATTATGTAAGGCCTCCTCATGTTACATTGCAGCAGAAAAGCCCTCACCAGATGGCAAGCAGATTCTGGCACCACCCTCTCGTCTTTCTTGCCTCTGGACCATGTACAAAATACATCTCTGTTCTTTACAAATCATTCAGTCTGTGGTTTGCAGTTATAGCAACAGAAAACTGACTAAGACAGATAGTTCATGGACTTTGAAAAAATGCTCTAAAATGGGGCAGAAGAAAGTATCTTTTTTATTTAATTAATTAATTAATTAATTTTTGAGATGGGTCTTACTATGTAGTTCAGGCTGGCCTTGAACTTCCTATGTAGCCAAGGTTGGTCTTAAACTTGTGGCAATTGTCCTGCCTCTGCATGCTGAGTGCTGGGATTCGAGGTGTGTACCACCACACCTGGCAGAAAGCGTCTCTTTTTAATGCATCTAATATTTATGAAGAACATGTTATTTTGTTAAGCTTCACAATGGTTTGTGAAGAAAGCACAATTATACTATTTTCCAGTTAAGTAAACTCTGATAAAAGAGATTAAATAACTTGTACCTGGACACAAAACTGGTAAAAGCAAAGCCTGACATCACACACAAGTATCTATTTGAAGTGCTAGAGACAAGGAGTTTTAACCACAAATCTTTTGTCATAAGCTTTTATGCTTCTCGTGGGCACCCTGTTGACTCCCAAGGGTCATTAGTTCTTGGTTCATGGGAGATGGTGAGAGGACCTGGCTGTGAAGCAGAGAGAAACACAACTGTTGGCATGGAAAGTCTTACTGCTTTAATTCTAGTTTTTTCTGCTGTCTGTCACATATCAGTCCTTCTTGTCCCCATTCTGGCTCTTTCCACCAGTAAAATCTGAATGTTCTGTAAATATTCACTTGTGACTGAAAATGCAATCACGCGAAGGGCGTGAGGGTTTCTGAATGGAGAAGGGTGTGAACTCTGGGAGTGATCTTCTCTTGGATGTGTCTCACTTCTGAGTGGGAGAGAAACTCATTTCCTGTTAGTCATTTCCTCTATCCCCCTCATCAGACAAAACATTCGCCCCGAGTTCTACACACTTTTAGCTGAAACCAAGTGTAGTTCTACCTTAGTGCAAGGTTCTCTGTGTTCCAGACCTGCCTCTCCTGCTTCTTGTTTGACTCTCCACTCGGAGGCCTTGGAGTCAGTGAACATGTTCATTGTCTGGTACACACATTCTCAATGCCACTGTCTCCCTGGGTGTACCAGGTGGAAATGGAGGAGCTTATCTCGGCATCTCCCTCTCCTGCCCCATAGTTAATCCAGCTCCACATTCTGTGACTATTTCTTCCTAAGGATTTCCCCAATCTTTGTACTTCTCTCTATCCTCTTTGCCATCAGTTTCATGTGGATGGCCTTTGTAACCTCCCAGGACAGTGTCCCACCTCTTACTGCTTTTTACGTATCCCTGAGTGATTTTTTCATCTGTTCTTCCTCTTGTTGTAGGGTGACTTTTTTCAAAGTGCTAATTTTTATTTTACACCCGTGGATGACTTTGGTGTTTTTAGGATTAAGATCCAAACTTCTGATTTGGCCTTTGAGACTTTTGCCTACTTCTCCAGCTTTAACTCCAGTCTCTCTTTTTTTATTTCTTCTTATTCATACCCATCTCCTTTGATCCCTTGATTGATTCCTATTTGTTCTTCTTTTAGGGCATTTGTTCCCACTTCTGGAACTCCCCTTTGCCTCTTTATGCTTCCTCATCTTTCAGGTCTCCACCCAATGTCATTTTCATGGGTTCCCAGTCCCACCTCCTGGCCCACCAAAAGAGCTTCAGTCCTACAAAAGTGCACACCAGCTTCCTGCAGACATCTGGCTCCTTATATAAGTCTGCAAAAAGAAGGGTCTTAGCCTGCCTTCTTTGCTGTATCTCCTTATTGTAACACAAGTGCCTAACACATACACCAACATTTGTGAGGGAAGAAATAAAGGTGTAATAAATGATGGACATTAAACATCTTTCCCATTCTCACATACACATACGCACATTTCATCCAGCTAAGGGCTAAGATTGATTTTAGCATAGCACTCCTAGAAATCTTCAGTTGCTCAACTCACATTTTTAACATGATACCCATTAAAATATATATAAAAAAATGATCAAAGAATGGTGATTTACTGCTTGCAAAATGCTTACTACTGCTTTCTCCCACTCGATCCTTGTATGGACTTTGTAAAAAAGGTTGCTGCTAATGTCATTGTTCGCTGGAGCTCTAAAGTTAAGTGATTTGTACAAAGTCAGACAGAGATGACACATAAAGGAGAAGTGCTCTCATTATATGAATTCTATCTAGTAGAAATGATAACAGTAATAATAATAGCTTAACAGTATTTGACATATTCTAGATGGTGTGCCCCATGTACTTTATATGTGCCACAACATCCTATGAGATAGCAAGATCGCTATCTTTTCTTTAACAGAAAGGGAAGCTGAACCTTTAGGAGGTTAAATAACCTGCCGTAAGTGGTAGATATAGAGACAACATCCCAGGAATTGTGCTACCAGGTCTCTACTTCTAAGAACTTGGCAATTTGCCTTGTCTCTCTCTCTCTCTCTCTCTCTCTTTTTTTCGAAGCTCCTGGCTTCCAAGACACCATTTCTATCAAGTGAAAAAAGCAGATCTTCAATAAAAAGATATAATTTCTACTGTTCATTCCTTTTTGAAGTTCCTTTGTCCTTTCTTAGTATACTCTCTTGTTTTTCTGGGGCTCATGATTCTTCATGGAATGCAGTATATTGATTGCAAGAACAAAAGAAAACTCAACCCTCACTAAAGATAAAGTTTGAAATCTATGTTCACACATTTTTCTTGTTGTGCATGCAATATAACATATAGTTTTTCTCTATTCCAATCTTTAGTGAGATAAACTGCCACCAGTAATATTAATTATTCTGGGTTGAAGCTCTTAGTAGGTAGGCTCATTGGCGCAACAAAAGTTTGCAGAACTGTAATTCAGAAGACTTTACTGGTCCAGCCACTGTGGAAATCAATATGGAGATTCCTCAAAAAACTACGACTGGAGGTTCCATTTGACCCAGCTGTTCCCCTACTGGGGCTCTTCCCAGAAGAATTAAAATCATCATACCACAAGGTCGTATGCACCACCATGTTCATAGCAACACAATTTGTAATAGCTAAGTCTTGGAAACAACCTAAATGCCCAACAACCAACGAATGGCTAAAGAAAATGTGGTTTTTCTACACAATGAAGTACTACACTGCCATAAAAAAGGATAAACTAGAGTCATTCATATATAAATGGATGTTCCTTGAGAACATACTCTTAAGTGAAGTAAATCAGACACTCATGAGCACACATCGAATTGTTTCTCTGATATGAGAAACCATAATTGTAAATAAGGACAAAGAGGTGTAATAGATATTATATAAAAGGAGGATGGTGTACAGAGGAGAGGAGTACCAGAAAGAAAGAAGGGGAAAAGCAGAAAGCCAACAGGGAAAAGAGAGGGGCAAGGGAAAAATATGGAAAATGATGAATGGACCTGCTATAAATAGGGAGGGAGGGAGCAGAGGGGAGGGGCAGGGGAGAGGGGGGAGAGCTAAGATGCATCATGTATAGGTACAGAATAAATGTAATGAATGTGACCATTGTATGTAGAATGTACCAATACATGTTCTTGGTTTAAAAAAAAAAAAAAAGACTTTTAGGCTCCTTAGCATCTCTGATTCCAAGTCTTTTCATCTATGAAATGAGATAATAGCTTTCCCTTTAAACAGTGATCTTGAATTGTGAGGCATCTTTCCATAAGGGAATTATTATGTTGTACCATCTTTTAGGAAAATGAAAAAAGACAAACCAGAACACTTACATTAATACTTTCAAGGAGAAAGCTAAAGAACTAGCCAGCTGGAGTCACTGACTAAATTATTTCCAAATAGGCAGTGAGGCGTGGGGCTCAGGAAGGGTCCGCGCCGGGGTGACCCCGATGGTCTGGGCTGGGAGGAGCCCTGCAGCGTAGCACAAGCGAGTGGCGCGTGTACCGCTTTGTTTCTGTCTCTTTTCAGCAAACCTTAGGGATAGAAAATTGACTCTTCCCTACGTTTCAACTCAAACTTATTGACACGGCTTCCAGGAACACTTTGTCAAAGCCATGTCAGGCTCCCTGGAAAGAAGCCAGGGTCCCTTTATAGGCTTGCAAGGGCAAGGTGGCTTCATTAATCATGCATTTGCCATCCTTTACCTAGACCTGTGCCTGTACTGTGAGTCTCTTTGTCTGGATCTAGGTCTAGGTTACAGTGATGGGAAAGATGTCCAGGATAATTAGAAATTCTGTCCTGGGACTTCCATTGCCTTCCTGTATTTTCACAATACAAGCATCAGGATTAAAAAGTTGACTTTTTTGTGGTTACTAACAAAAGTTACAGTTGGTTAATTTATACAGCATGTTCACGAGCTTATGTTAGGCATAATAACTTGTAAAACAAGGCCGGATTCTTCAGTTATTTCCATCCTTTTTACTCTGGGTCTCGTTGACTTTGGAACCAGAAACGCCAAAAGCCTCTGGAGATCCATTTCGAGCCAGCAAAGGACATTAAACACCAGCCTGCCTTGACTGGTCACTTTAGGCACTCCTGCCTGGAAATAGGCTGGGCCCCAGTGAAGGCATTTTGGACATAGAATTACCTCTTACTAAATGTTCCAGTAACAGACTTATTTTCAATTTATCCTCATACACAGATGAGTGAGTTGGTTAGCTTAGCTGAGAACCATGATGTTGTCCTGCCGGTTTCTCTTCAGTGTCTAGTACTGTGACTCTCATTCTCTTTTTCTGGGTCCAGGATGATGGTTGGGTAGTTTGGATTTCACTACTCCAGAGACCACATTCACACTAACTTAGTATTTACTGAAATTTTAATACCTTCAAGGTGTTTTTTTACCACTATCTTCTTTTTATAGGTGAGGAAACTGAGTCTTAGAGGAGTTAGTTAAGTCAAACTATTATCGACAGCTAAGATAGATAGCA
This sequence comes from Hystrix cristata, assembly GCA_004026905.1. NCBI lineage: Eukaryota > Metazoa > Chordata > Mammalia > Rodentia > Hystricidae > Hystrix > Hystrix cristata. The sequence goes on from PVJO010002936.1 coordinate 24,051, forward strand.
ATGAAGAGACAGAGAGGGATCTGGCGCTTGAGGAAATCACACGCAAACTTCCCCAGAGATAAACCATGACTTGAAATCACACTGTAATACTACAGCCTGGCTCAGTGAGCCCAGATAGCCATCAGACGTGTATGTTGGTGACCAAAACACCTGGACCCATCCCTTTCCAAAAATGTCTTTGTTCTTTCCATATACCTTTGCTATGAGACTTTTCTCCTTATTGGATCAATACTAGCTAAATGACTGTATTTGAACTCCTGTGGATTGATTATAGCCTGACCCACATTGTACCCATGCTGTGATTTTGCTGTATAAATTACCCCCGATAAAGAGCCTCAGTGGTCACCCATTTGGGTCCCCTTCCTGGGAATCCAAGAGCTATGATTCTTCCTATTTCCAACAAAATTCTCCTAATTTCCTCCTTTGTTTCATTACTTTATTCCTCCATGTTGTGAGACCACAAAGTAGGCACATCTGACATCTAACAGGTTGGGAGTTATTTTTCCCATATCAAAACAGTTGGTGAGTAGCTGATTGGAGCTCAGGCCTAAGTATTTTCGGATTAATTTCTGTGCTTTCTCCTCAAATTACAACTGCACAGAGGAAGGTAATACTAATCTTGGTCTAGTGAAACCTTATGCAATTTAACTGTGGAACAGAAGATGGTAGCCTCTTGGTCGTTCACTTTCAAGGAACTCGAGTTCCTTTTCAGAGTTCCTTGTTTACTGACCTCTTAACTACAAGGTGCCCTGGAGGTTTTCAGCTCCTGGAGGCTTAATATTGTGGCCCATTTAATGTACTGTTCTTATGACAATTCATTAAGAAAACCTATTGTATACCTACTTAATACCAAACCTTGTATGAAACATGAGATTAGAGCAGTGACTGAAAGACAATGTCCCTGTTCTTGGGAAGATTTTCCAGTCTAAGAGACAAGAAATTATCAAAGAAATAACATCGTGCAGATAGTGACATCCCTCTGAAGATAAATAAGGCAGGGTATCAAGATGACAAAATGACAGAGTTACTATTCTAGAGGAAACCTCTGCTATAAGGTGACATTTAAGCCTGCACTTGAATAATATGAGCAGTGAGTTTTATGGCTTTATGGAATGAAAATGTTGGAGGGAACGGTGCAGAGGCTCTGAGGAGGAGACATCAGATGTGCTCAAGAAATAGCAGGAAGGTCATTCTGCCTGGGTGGGTGGCTGAGCAAAGAGTGGAAGAAATGAGACAGAGTTGACATCTGGGAGAAGTTGGCAGAGACATATAAGAGTTTACTGAGTGTGGTAAGTACTTAAGATTCTATATTAAATATCATGGGAATCACTGTGGGGTTTTGGACCCACACTGACACACTGTTTTTGGACAAGGCCGTCTGTGGCACCCAGGCAGATGTGACTGGTGGGAGGTAGTGGAGGTGGACAGTTCAACTAGGAGGTTACTTCAGCAGACCAGGTAAGACACGACAGCAGACCTTGTTGGTAAGAACTGATTGGATTCAAAATGTATTTTAGAAGTAGACCAGGGAGAGTTTATGTGTTTATTAGATGTGGGGTGTTATCAAGGTTGATTCACATGCAACTATGTACTTGCAAATGGTGGCTATCCTCCTGAGAACTGACACAAGAAGTACGTCTGGGGTTATGAACTCATTCTTGGGGTTGTGGGTCTTTTCACTGTGGAGAGTTATTTCTTCTAGGCAAGTGCAGCTCTGAGGTCATGTCTTCTGTTATGCATTACCCTCTTTCACACACATACGAAGTTGGGCTTATCAAAACACGTATCACCCATTCACTGCCTCATGGAAGTCTTAGCTAACAGGAGAGACTACATTATAAGGTAGAGTAAAGAAATGCTGTTCTAGGAGTAAAGAATGCTCGGAGGGAACTAAGATATAAGGGATGATTCTAACTTGGATCAGAAGACTAAAAATCAGTGTTTGCTAGGGCAAGTGCAGATCTAAGCTTTAAACTGGCACCCTCCGATTTCATAGTCCTGTCTGTGCGTGGTCAGTCTCCTAATTTCTTGCCCTTTCCCTTTCTTCCGTGGATATCAGCACCCTTTTTTTGTTCCATAAATGAGTAATCCCTTTGTTTCCCGGGGGGGGGGGGGGAGAAGTGTGCGTTGGTCTCTCAGTGACTCAGACCGTGTGCCACATCAGGATAGACACTCGTGGTTGTTCTTTTGTCTTGTGGCCGTAACCATCTCAGAATCACCTTCACTTCCTGCTGACCTGTCAAAGCCAGCACAGTGAGGGCAACTGTCAAGGACTTTATAAATGTGATCCTTGTAAAGTCCCTGGAAAGTTTAGGCCTCGGGTCATCAGAGGGCTTTCTTAACCTTGCTCAATGGACTGTGCTATAGATTTCTATCCTGCTAAGAAAGAGGATTTCTGGTCATTATTCACCTCACACAAGGCAAGTTCTGTGAGTGTTTGCTTTTGTCTTGCAGCTCTCTGTTCGCCTTGTTCATTCATTTTCCAGGCTTGACCAAGCAGGCCTTTGTAATGCAGGTGAAAACATCATCATGACAAAAGGCCTAGTTTTGGGTACTATCCTGGTTCAGACGGGAGCCTCGTCCACTGTTACTGCATTATTGTCTCATGCACTGTGTATTGTGATGGTGAACAAGGCCTGGCCCTTGTCCACAGTATGGCTATTCCGTGCATTATCCAGGTCTGGCAACTGATATTTCTTGAAAAGGAGCAATTTATGTATTACTCCTTTTTTCTTTTTATATACCACGCTTCAAAGCGAATCTTGGTCAAAGTGCTTAACAAGTTTGTCTTAGTTTTTACAATGTGAAATGGAAAACCTGCCTATTTTACAAGGTTGTTGGGAGTGTTGATACCAGTATGAAATCAGTGTTGTGCTGGTACTCACAGGGAGCCCTCAATAAACTTACTACTACAGGGCGGCAAATGCTCAATAACTTCATGTGTTAGCTGCCCTCATCTCATGTTTCCTCATTTGCTAATGGTGAGGGATGGAACTCTGTGGTTGGATAAAGGTATCTAGGTTTGTTTTCTTAGAGGTGTTTGCCAAAGTTTCAGGGTCTTCTCTTGCCTAGGAGCATGATAAATGTCTAAGTTTTTGATTAACTGTTTGACTGTTTTCCTGGGAGACTCTTCAGCCCATGTCATGGAGTGGAGTAAAATAGATTGACACCCCATCCTAATTTATTCCTGTTTCATTTATTTATACATTTTCTGTTACGTGACTTTTGGCCCTGGACCATGCACTATGGCAGACAGAACAGACCCCTTTGGTGTGAAGGTCTGACTCTTCTTCAATGTAAAACTCTAGTGACTTCAGGGTGTTAATTGGGAGTTCCAGATCAAAATGAGCCATTTTGTCGTTGCTTCTTTAGAGCATCCAGGTTCCATATGTAGTGTGGGTGAGTGAGTGTCTGCTTTTCTTGATAGGGTCAGAACCCCTAGAGTTCTCAGACTCCTCATATCAGCTTTCCTTGATGTCATGGCAGGTTTAAATAATGGCATGGACTTAACTGAAGGTAAGGATGACTATAATCTGTAGGGTGTCTACTGTATACCTTATTGTGTTTAATCCTTACCACAGGTCTCAAAGTATTATTGTATTATTTTTCCACATGAAAGAACAAAAACTCAAGTAATTCCCTGAAGATGATGGAAAAGGAAGGATTGAAACCCAGTCTTAGTTCTCTTTCTTTTCTTTCTTCTCCGTTCTTTTAGCTCTCTCTCTCCCCCTTCTTCCTTTCTTTCTTTTTTTCTTTCTTTCTTCTCTCTCTCTCTCTTTTTTCATAGTGGGGATTAAGCCAAGGGCCTTCGCCCTGAGCTATATACCCAGCCCCTTTTAAAATTTTTTATTTTGAGCAGGATTTCACTAAATTTTTAGGTCTACCAGGTTGAACTTGAACCTGTGATCTTCTTGTCTCAGCCTCTCATAGTGATGCAATTTCAGGCATATGCCACATAGTTTTAACTCAGTCTTTAAGATAGAGCTATATCATATTTCTCGAGAGCCCTCTGATTTATTATTAGGTGAGCTTGCAGTAATTCAGGAATATAATTTTAGTTTATTATTATTGTACATATTTGCATTCTTTGACTATTCTCTGGTAGTGACCAGAGACTAATAATTCTAATTAATCATAACTGATTTAATAACTAAGTTAATTTAATAGCTATGATTAATTAAGGAAGAAATATAGTAATAATTTCAGAAGAGTAATTTTCTGGGACTGTTCTGATAAAGTAAGAGTATATTTTTCTTTTGTATCGTGAAATACCGAAACATTCTCTAGTTGCTACCATTACACGTAGAGATAGTTTAAAAATTTAGTGCCTGCCATGCTTTTTGTGCTGTAATAAAATTTATATATATAAACATATATTGTTCTTCAAAGTGTGTCCTGTGAGAGGTCAGATGTTTATTTCAACTTCTATCCTCGTTAATACCTCTCTTTGCAGATTGTTTTCAGCCCAGGTAATAAGTCGTCAGAGAAAATGTGTCCCGTCTGCAAGACAATCGCCTCGATTATTGTGATTTCAAATACATGTGTAACATTCCCTAAGTTAAAGATGTTACCTAGCTCATTTCTATTCAGGTTCATATGCTTCAGAAATGATGCTGGAACTTTTATTAAGAGTTTTTCCATTCACTACATGCCGTGCACATTTAAAAATATGCCATGCGTAATTATGCCATGAGGAATTAAAAATTGGAAATAGTTTTATCCACTCAGATTCACCCATATCCTTCCATTCTGGATGACACTGTCAAAAGTTTTATTTTAAGATACATCTAAATACAGTTTATTTGGAACTAATCTGGAAATCTACTTTGTTTTTGAGTCGCACTCTAAATCCCTACTTTTGAATTTTATAAACATCATTAAAATTACTTGGATCAATTTCGGATTTGCTAAAAGACACACATGGTTTTTCTCACAATTTCAGTTCTTGAATTACTAAGAAAAATTAAAAAGTTTTTCTTTTTATTTTCTTATAAAAACGGGGCAAAAACGGCTGTCAGAGATGTTATCCAACACGGTATGCTGTAGTGTGAGACTGTAGGCTTGTCGGTCAGACCACCTTGCTGGAGTCTCTGACTCTGCCACTCGCTGCTACCCGCCCTCAGGGGACACGACGATCTTTCTGAGTCTCAGTTTCATTGTCTCTATTCTGCTTTCCGTTTTGCTATCACAAGCTCTGCTCTAACTTCAATTATTCCTTTGATGAAAAAAATCGGTCTTTTTCTATTGTGGCTTCTTTTATTTCCAATGTCTTTCATATTCTGATATTTCATATGCGGAGTGTAGAGGCAGATGTTTTATTCATTCTGACTAGGATGTTAGCTGTTCACACAACCTGATGTTTAATAGCTTTTGTTAGCCGGAGAAGTTTTGCAGCCATTATTGCCTTAAAAATACTCTTCCTCAGTGTCTTTTCTTCGTACCTCTAAGTAGAAATATGGTTAGGCCTTCTCCTTTTTACCTCACCATATCTTTTTCTTTGCTTGTTTGTTTGTTTATTTTGTTTTGTTTTATTTTTTGAGACAGAATCTTGGTATCAGGTTGGCCTTGAGCTCACTATGTAGTCCACCGTGGCCTTGGATTCATGGGATCCTCCTGCCTCAGCCTCCTGCGTGCTGTGATTACAGGTGTGTATGCCTAGCTCAGCCACCATCTCTTTCAACCTCTTTTTTCATTCCCATTATTTTATCATTAAATGCTAGATTGTAGGCTATTTCCTCAGCTCTACTTGCTAGTGGATTCTCCCATGGACCATAGAAAAATTTTTGTGTTTTCAATCTATTCCAGATTTCTTACCATTTTTTGGTGTTTTCTAATTCTTTTCATTCTTTTATCTCTTTAGGCATTTAAATTATTTTCTAAATTTTTCAGATTATTTGCCTTTTGGGCCTTTTAGGCCCTCTATCAATCATATTCTGTCATTAATCAACAAGATGCAAATTACACAATGAGCAACAATTCATCTTCCTTTCTGGAAAAAAAAAATAGTACTCAAAATGGTATCCAGAATTGGTAGGTGTTTGGAAAGTAGACAGTCTTCATTTTTGGTAAAACTGTGCTTTTTTTTTTTTTTTAAACTGTGCATTTGTACAACCTTACAAAAATTCTGGAAATAAATAAATAGCTTATAAAATACTCTTATGATATGACTGAGCAATTCACTGATAGACAGTCTTCCTAAGGAAGTAATTGGACAATATCTGTTGAACATAAATAGATATACCTTAAAGCATCTTTTGTCTTAGTTTTTAATAGAAAAATTAGAAGTAGCTAAGATATTTGTGGTATCTTTCAAAGTAAGGAAAACTGTTCAGAAGATTTTAATATTGCCCTCGTAAAGTTTAGAAGTATGTACAATAAGAATGCTTTAATCTAGATAACAGGGTGACTGATTTTTTAAATAGTATTTTATAATTTCTTCTGTGAGTATATATTATAGCAACTTAAATATATCATGTAGAGAAAACAGTATCAATATTTCTTGTAGAGTTTGATCTCAAGTGCCAATCAGAATGCTTAAGAAACAACATGGAATTCAACAAAATGTAAATGGTAGTTGCCTTTGAGAGATGAAAATGGTCTTCATTCCTCCTTGTATATATTTTTCTCTGTTCTATATAGTTTTTGAAATGATTTTTTATAATTAAAAAAGTAAGAAACATGAAGAATGGCTATAATCTTTGTCCCATTAATTAAATTAAAATTTCATCCAGTTTTGCTCTCTTCTGTTCATCTGTGGCTTCATATCTGACCCCAGAAGTGATTTATTTGGATTATATCAATTTCCTATCCATAATATATATATTTTTTTGAAGAGGCTTGTTCTGGTGAGTAAATGCATAAATTAAGGCTATCAATTAGGGAATGAAAGTAAAAGGAATCCTCCTTTATAGTATCATGCTTTCAAATACTCAGATTTTATCTTATAGGAAAGGCTGAACTGCCTCTCTGTGGCTTTCTTCCTTTACCAGTGCATGTTTGCAGTACACGTACAGGAACCTAATAACCTCAATGAATGTAAACGTTATGTGCCATAGTCAAGAACTAAGATTAATAACATCTCTATGCTTTTCACTTCATCTCCTGAGGCTGAGGTGGTTAAATGGGTAGAAAGAGATGAATTGCTCGTGCTGAAATAAAGTTTGAAGGAGCTCTGCATTATTCTTCCTCTATTTTCTTTTGAATTTTTAATGTTCTCTCTCTTTTATCACTGTTTTGTGAAAATGATATATGCTTACTATTAAAATGCAAGCAATAAAAAACATATAACGAGGGAAGTAAAAGGTATATTAAATTCCAGCACAGAGGTATCCATTTTTAACAATTGGTGAACATCACTCAAGATCTCTCTCTGGCTGCGTTCAGAGAGCAAGGGAAAGGATTAGACCAAAGGCAAGAAATGATTTAAGAAAAATTGCACTAGTCTATAGTCACTGTTTTTAAAAGTATTGATTCTACATTAACCTCAATTAAACCAAAAGGAAAAAAGTGTAATAGAAATATGTTTTATAAACTCCAAGTTAACATTTCATCAGCAAAAGGCATCATAGGTCCTTAAAAGTTAAGAAAAAATAGATTGCAAAAAACTTCAAAAATTAAATTCATACATATTTAAATACTTTATATTTTAAAATACATCGTTTTTACACACACATACACACACTTAGGTTACACTTTTAGGTTTTGGAGTTTAACTGAAAGCAACTGCAATAATAATCACTGGAAATGACAAATTGATTGATGTTTACAATGAAAACAATATAAAACAGGAAAGATTTGTCCATCCACACCCACTACGGCTGCTGGGTTCTAATAGTCCTGGATCTGTAGTTCACAGAGACAACAGTCAGCAACTTGTAGTGTCCACACCATTTGTGACAGTCATTAAGGCTGACCTTACAATGTCAGAGGTGACTTGTATTAATCCCAGCATAAAAAAAATTAAGAAGAAATCTACCCGTTCTTCTAATTTTCATGGTCTCTAGATATGTCGGCTATCCAAGCAAATGCCAGTTTCTCCCCAGTGGCGCTGTCTATCAATTTCGGTCAGATCTACATTCTCAAGTAGTTCATATCTAGAACTGCAGCAATCTTAAAGCTGACCTAGCCTACTCTTAATATTTACAAAATGGAGAATGTAAGAATTGTGCAGATGGTAACCCTAAAACTCTTGGTGCTTCAGAGAACCACACCTCATAACATATAGTGAGATTTCTTACTAGTTCTAGCTGTTAGATCTGAAATACTTACCACCGCCAGCACCCCTGAAAATAGCGGTGTCTAACAGTTCACAGAAGGCACACCCTTCACAGAAATTGCCCTCAGCTGCAGGAAAACGCTTCACCTCTGCATGTACTCACCCGTAAAGAAGTGTGCCCTCAATCGCTGTGAGACAGAAGGTCAAGTTCCACCTTTGTGCCTCGATTTGGGGTTGCTGCAGATCCGGAGCTCCCTGAAGGATGAATGAGTTCTGGTCTCAATGGCATTGCAGGTCAGTTGCATCTTCTGTCCGTTCTTGACTTCCTCACATTACTACAGCTGTACCTCGTGAAAGTACTTCCCGAAATACTCCTGCATAAAATGTAAGGCTATGCAAGCACAAGGACCCGAGTTCGATCCCCAGCACCAAAAAAAAAAAAAAAAAAAAAAAAAAAAAAAGGTAAGGCTGTCTTCTTATTGATAAAATGCAAAAGGCAGAAAATAAAAATACTATATGTAGTTTTTCATAAAGCTATGTTTTATTTAAAGGATATTTTTGGCCCTTTTAAAAACAAACATGGTGATGGTAGATGGTTATTATAATTTATGACGTCAGCTCTGGACTTTCTTTCCAGGCGGCAAGGCCAACAGCAGACGGGGAGCGCAACATGAATCCATACATACATTTGCTTGCCTCGGCTGTGGTTGTGCCAGAGGGCATAAGGATAGCAACTGTGTGTTCAAAATGACCTTGGCACGGAGTCTCAAGGCTCCCTTTGAGTGACCAGTTAAAATGTCATCCTCCTCTTAGATGCAGTCCCTCACCCCAAGCTCAATATAATGTCATCTGAATGAGGCGGAGGTGCGTGGAAGAGAAGGCAAGCTGGAAGGTGCTGTGGATCTCTGCTCCACATGATCAAGCTCCAACTGAGTTGGTTGTTCAAGCTGTTCTTCTGGCTAAATCCAGAGTGTACCCTTCAGCTTTATCTTTCCTGGGTGCTCATGTACCGTAGCGACTGGCATGCTCTTCTAGAACATGCTTCGTACATTCTAGTTGGTTAACATAGAAGGGAACATTTTTTGAGTTTTAACAAAACTAAGTATTTAAAAGTTTCTAGATGACAATATTTTGTGGTATATTACTTAATACATATCTTCCTAAGGGAACAGGCTGCCAAATCTGCTGCTTTCTATTGGATCACTGTTTTTGATGGTCTTAGCAATGTCTTCCCAACTCACCCCATCTTTCATAGCCCAGGTCATCTGCATGTTGGGCAGTCTATAATTTCCATTCTCTTTTCAGTATATTCCATTCTCTTTCAGAGATTTCCTTTTGAGCCCAGAACCTTTACTTCAACAAAGCCCATTTCTTTTCATTTTCAGAACTATTGCATCTGTGAATAGTTTTAAAAACTCGTTTTAGAAGTAAAAATAAAATAAACCTTAACAATTATTCTTTCCCTTGCTTGTTTTATATGAGACATTTAATTCTCCTAAAAACAACTTGCATGCTGTTGACCCACTAGACTATGAATCACATGCAGTGAAGTGCAGAAAATGATTACTTAAGAATATACGTTGAACCATATAAATAAACGAAGCATTGACAAGGTTATGTTGTGACCCCCATTTTGATTATGTTTTTGATTGAAGAGACTGCTTCAGGGTGTTCAGTCACTATGACGCATATAGCACTAGTCATTCATCTTGAAGCTAATCTGTCAAACCCTTTCTTTGTACTCTACCCTGACGAATCCAGACACGTCTTTTAAAAGTCCCACTCTGTTCAGTCACTACTGGCTCGATCATTGGTGACATGGTGGGTTAAACCTTTTGCCCATCACATTGGTCTCCTGAGTTTAATCCTTAAACAGGGTTTGGGAAGGGATGCACGAATATAAATATAGGGAATCTTCTATGATGTTGCTCTGCAGTATTTCCTGGTGGTAACTTATAGAACCTAGAGGTTTCATGGAATGTATTTAAAATCACTGTCTTCCTTAACAGCACATAGAGGGTTTTATAAGTCTTTAATAAAGATGCAGATGAAGCTTTATAAGTAGCCATAGGAAGCTGTGTTCTAACCAAGCTCTTTTCTGTTTCTAATTAAACCCTAATTAGAACTCATCTCTTAGCCAAGCTGCATTAATATTCCCTGACCTATGAAAACCTAAAACCCATGGGTGCTGAGACAATAACAAAGCTGTTTTACTGTGAAGACAAATATAGAAACATTTGTTACATGTGGTGCTAATTTCAAGACATGTTTCTATAGGTCATCAAATCTGTTCTCTCTTGTGCTGGTTTCAAGAGTGCCACCAAAACTCACGTTGAAATTTAATGCCCATTGTGGCATATTAAGAGATGGGATGGGTGAGACTTTTGGGAGATGATTGGGTTAATCCATTCGCAGATTAATGGGTTGATGAAGGAATGACTATGTTATAAAAGCTACCTCCCTCTGGGTAGTTTGTTTGCTGTGTCGCATCGTATGATGACCTTTGCTGTCTTATGATTCTATGGAGTGTTCACTAGCAGGAAGGCTCTCACCTGATGCGGCCACTTGACCTTGGACTTCCCAGACTGTTGACAGTTATCATTTTAAAATATGGCCATGGTGCTGGGGATTTAGCTCAGCGGTTAGAGTGCTTCCTTAGCAAACGCAAGGCCCTGAGTTCAATTCCCAGCACAAAAATAAAATAAAATAAAATAAAATAAAATAAAATAAAATATGGCCATGATTGCCTTACAGCCTTGCCACCACCTATGACTAAAAATCTTTGTTGATCTCAAAATGTAGTCCAAAGCTAGTACCTAGCACACGTAGCTTCCCAAACCTTCCAAACTATTCCTCTGTCACGTGACATCACTTTCAGCATCTCCCTCCACCAGTGTTTTGGACCACATTCAAACATTTGCCATGCAGTAAACCCAGGGATAGTCTCACTTTCATGTTTCTACACAGGCTGTTTTCTAGCTGCACTGTCCTCCCCCTCTCTTCTGCATTACAGCTACTAATGCTCTTTAAAATTACCTAGTGATGGAGTGTGGGCCCTGTATTTAGACATTTAGATTGTGTTTGAATGTTTGAATTTTTCGTACTAATTAGCTGTATATCTTTGTACAGTTACTTCATTCTCCCCACCCCACTAAAAAATCCATCCTTGTATTGTGCTCAGGTGAAAAATAAAAGAAATAGAAGCAGCTATGTGTTTGTGGCCATGATCAAAGAGAAGAAAATTCAGTAAAACTGGAATTTACTATTCATAGTTATGACATGGGAAAGCATTCAATATTTCAGGTTCCTATAAACATTTCCGTGCCACAAAGTGGCAGTCATACAACTATTTGAAGGAATGTATTTCAATCTAAAAGTTCAGTTTTAATTGGCTTTTCTGGTAAATAAGCAGAGCAAATGTCAATGCACTTCAGCCACAAAGCCCCAGGGACACACTTGTAGTTGGATAAATGGGGATTTGTACTCATCTCAGAGAGGGAAGACGTACGTCAAAAGGAAATGTAAGACTTCTTGATAAAAGGATGTCAGAAGGGACCCAGTATGAGATTTGGGCTTTGGTTGGATGATTCCACGAGAGTCTAAGAAAGTGAAAGCTTGCTTTATATTGAGTGCAGCTGAAAATCAGAGAGATTCTATGATTGCATGTTTCAACCTTATCAATAGGCAGGGTACATTCGCTCCTGGATAAGACTCTGAATGGAAAAGGAGACACCATCATGCACATTAGCACGGAGAGGAGTATGTCTGGTATTTTGAGGGTTGGGCAGTGATCATGTTTGTGTGTTTTTAGATAGTTACCAAGTGGCCTTGTTTTGTCTGTTTATCATGAGCTCTGAGATAGCCTGTCTGATGTCGGTGTTCTGTGAGATTATGTCTATTGGGAAAATTGCAGGGTCAGTTCTGTGTCACAGAGCAGCTCCAGATGTCATTGAAGATTGACTACAAGGGTCATACCCGCTCTCAGATGTCAGGACCTGTATGTTTTCTTTCCCATGAGACGGAAAAGTGGGAGCTCGTATTAAAGGTATTTCTGTAGTTATGGATCTCTGGAATCTTTTCAGAGATTTCTAGAATCTTCTGGATGAGATTTTCAGTTGTGAATGAGTGAAGCCAGGTGAGAGCTATTTGACGTGAGTTTTATCTCCCAGAGACAGAGAACTGACTTTGCAGTAAGTGATGGCAGAGAGTGTCCAACTCGGAGGGGCCCAAGCAAGAATCCAGGCAATAATCATCCCTATCCATTTGTCTATTGATTTTCAATCTCCCGCCCCATGTGCATTTCTTGGTTGCCTTCTTAGTATGGGTCTCTGGAGATCATCCAACCGTTGCTAGAGCATCGTTGTCAGTGTTAATTCTTCACTGTGTTATATCTTACTTATGTCTTCTAACCTATCAAAAAACATTATGTAATTTTAAAAAATTATTTTAGTGGTACATTTTAGATATACATAATAATAAGATTCGTGATAGGGAATTTGTACCTGTACGTGAAATATCTTGTTGCTTCTTTTTTCTCATTCTCCTCCCCTCCCTTCAACCCCTCCTCTCTTCTTACTTACAAAAACTGTTTTCGTCTTTTCTTTCTTTTCTTCCTTTTTCTTGGCCCTGTGTTCCTTTCCCCCTCTTCCCTCTCTTGTTCCCCTTCCCATCTGAACAATTTCTTCCCTTTCCCAATATAATACATTTTAGTCCTTCATAATTTTTAAGACACAAAAAGTCTGAAGAAAAATGTAGCGAATATTAGCATAGATTTAGATTCCCCTTCTGTAGTATTCCCTGCTCACTTTGCATCTCTGCTGCTTGGGCGTAGCCGCCATCTTAATTGGAGGAGCTGTTCGCAGGCACCGTGGAGAGTGTCGGTGACTGTGAGGTTGCAAGCATCATCTTATTTATCTTTCCATTCTTCATGGTATTTTTGATGAAGGGAAATTATTCTTTCTCATACATTTGTTTATAATTTTACATATATATTTATATATGAAAGCAATGCGTCTTGCTGCTTTGAATGCTTTTAAATTTCATATGAGGAATTTTATATATATTCTTCAACTGAGATTTTTAGCTCAACATCCCTGCGATTCACTAGTGTCGATGCATATAGTTCTTATCGGTTTTCTTTGTTAGGTACAAATTCTTTTTATGAATATATTCCAATTTATTACTGATTTTCCCGTTTTAGATCCTGAGATTCTTAGGGGGGGTTTGTTGTCATTGCAAAAAGTTGCTCTAAATATTTTGGTACACATTTCCTATAATACGGGTTAGTGAAATTCTCCAGGATTTATACGTAGGAGTGAAACTTATGTCATAGAGTGTATGTCTGAAACTTAATCCTCTAAACTGACCACATCAATTTACCCACCCACCAGCTGTGATGAAACATTCCCCCGTGCCTGTGTTCTGCCAGTGTTTGTTATCACTGGACACGTAAATTCTGTGAGATGATGAAGTGAAGTGGTATCATTTTGAGTTTTACTTGTATTTTCTTATATTAAGCATTTCATTTACAGTTTCCATTTATTGTGGAAATTAGACAAATTTTCATATAGTGCTCATTGTTCATGTGGTGTTTTTCACTTGAGTCGGTTGCTCGTATTATTTGCTTACTTTTTTATTTACCTGTCTGCTCATTCACGGATTGGGTATGTTTACATACACTGCATACACTGTTGCTGACGGTAGGGCGGCAAGCATCATTTTATAATCGGTAGTTTATCTTCCTATTCATTGTGTAATTTTAAAAATGTTTTGATTTTCCTTTTCTTTTTTTGTAGAAACCTGACAGGTCATGTCTACTGTCTTTACTTTTCGTTTCTGGGATGGGAGCATGGCTAGGATTGAAGCTGAGCCACGAGCCGCTCAGTCACTCAGCCGGCTGACTGGTCTGGCTGTGGGCCCCCCAGTTCCTGAGATACTCAGCTAGTGTGCTTGGAGACTGACCGGCAAGTGTCCGCACCGTGGCAGTGTTTACTCTGCATGCCTCTGAGCAGGGCGGAGGTGACCCTGTGCAAGGGGGTGGGAAACCCTGGCACTAAGCTTTCCGTCTGTCCCCGGAGCGGTGTTCCCAATCTTACCACTCTTCCCGAGAACACGTGTAGTGCGTCTCTGTTCCTGTCACAACGTCCAAACTGCTGTTTTTAAAAGTGGAAGTTGCATCAGCTTCCCTCCAACCATCAGACCACACGTCACTCCACCCTGAATTCTTAGTTGATCTGTGTCACAGTTACTATTTTCCTGGGCCTGAATTGACTCTCAGGGTGAGGAACTTCAGCATCACTAAAGAGAGATGGTCGTTGCATCTCGGAGATATAGAAAATACGGGGATTCCGGTTCTCTGGTGCAGGCAGTTCAGACAATGGGATGCTTAAAACGACTTCCCATTGTGATGCTATTTAAGTCCGCCGGGAGATGCTGGGAACTTCTCCTGACCAACTTGCTACTTAGAACTCAGGTCTCTCTTCTCCTTAGTTGGGCACTACACTTAGTACCAGTGTTTACTTTGTCGCTGACTCTCTTGAGTTGCGCTTCAGTGATTTCCTATGACCCTCCTACTCCTCATGTAGCCACATACGTGTTGATTTGGTTCAAGCCTGGAACAGGCTGCAAGAGCTGCGTCTAGTCTGCCGTATTGTTTTGTTGCGTATTCAGTTGTTAAGGCTCACAGTTACTCCTGTAAGAATACTGTATCACTTTGGTTCTGGTTGTTTGTAAGATCTTACTTCATGTGTTTCATGTTCTGCAGTTTTACTAGCGTGCGCCTGGGTTTGGTGCTTTTGTATATTTTACCTGCAGTTCAGAGAGCTCCCTTTATCTGTGGGTCAGTGCATTTTGTTGGTTTTAGAAAATTCATGACAATTATTTCTTAAACATTATCTTTGTTACATTCTCTTCTTTCCTGAGATTTCACATATGCATACAGATATAATTATACCATCTATAATTTTGATATTAATGTATATGTATAAGTGGATATGTATATAAATGTGTACTCATATATCTTTTGCTTTGATTCATGACCTTTACTCTGTTTTCTTCGGTTTGTACTTTTTTCCTTCACTGTTTCCATTTACTGGTTTTACATTTTTACTAATACTATTTCTGCTTTGTATAATCTACAAGAAGCATTACCATTGTGTTATTAATTTTCAATGTAGCAAATTACACTGAATTATATTTTTAACGATCTGTTAAAATTCATCATACTTTCTTTTATTTTAAAAAAATCATGAATCTACTTGTTTAAAAATCTTAGTTACTAATGCCAATGTATCAGTAACCTGTAGATTTACTTATACTTTTTTCTTTTACTTATCTGATTCTGCCACTTGCTACATGTCAAAATCTTTATTGCCTGTAGGATATTTGTATAAAAATGATGGAAACTCTAGATGATAAGTTCTGCAAAGGAAAGTTCCTTCTTCCTTCTTCTGGATAGATAAATACAATCACTGTCTGGCTCGAGAGGCCCTGGATAGGTTTTCTGACAAGGTGCAATCCACTTCTGTTCAACTTCCCTTCCCCAGGTGCGGCCATCTGGTGCTTCCAGCAGGTAGGACTGTATTTATACTTGGTGCCTTCACCTGGCGAATACCGGAAATGACAAATATTTGTCAGAACTTGACAAATATTTTGAAAAGAAAATGAGTTATGCATAACTTTTATCTCTACAGACTCTACAATTGTTGGGAAACTCTTCTGGTTTCTCTTTCAATAAGCTTAGCAATAAATTGGACCCGCGTGTTTAAAAATGGCATCGTTTCTCTGTTGTGAAAAACTGAAAGTGTAAATAAGGACCAAAATGTATGATAGATATTGGGAAATGGGAAGAAAGTGTTAGAAGGGAAGGAGAACAAAGCAGGAGGAAGGGGAAAAGAAGGAAGGGAAAGGAGAATAGAAGGAGAAAATGGAAACAAAGCTTTTGTAAATCAGGAGGGGAAGAAGGGTTGAAGGGAGGGGAGGGGAATGAGAAAAAAGAATCAAAATACAGCATGTACAGGTACAAATTCCCTATGATAAATGTTATCATTATGTGTATCTAAAATGTACCAATAAAATGAATTTAAAAAATAAGCTTAGCACAACATTTGGCATACACATATGATAGAATATTTCTCAGCCCATGAAAGAAGGATACTCCGCCATATACAGCAACATGGATGAACCTGGAAAATATTGTGCTAAGTGAAATAAGCCAGGCACAGAAGGACAAATGCTGGCTGATTGCTCTTATATTAGAAGTCATAGTAAGATTCCTGGAAATAGAGTTGAAGAGGGGTTTCCAGGGGCGAGGGGGAAAGGGAAGTGGGGAGTTGTTACATAAATTGAGTGAGTCCTACAGATCCACTATGCTAAATATATCTGTAGTGCTAAATGTATTATTTAACAATAATATATAGGTACCTAAAGATTTTGCTAGTGAATAGGTCTTACGTTCAGTGTTCCTACCATGAAACCAAAACAAAACAAAAGCCATGAAGAGCCACAAGCAAAGTTTTGGAGTTGGTAAATAGATTTGTTACCAGAGATGGTTTTATATCTGTACTAATATGGTTTGTTAAATTTGAATGCATATTTTAAATATATGTAATTTTTGGATATTTGCTATCCCTTAATAGAATTATGTTTAAAAAGAGAGGCAGGAGGGCAAAGAGAAGATGCCTCCCACTAGCTGACTTTTTGATTTTTTGCCATGCTGGGGATTGAACCAAGGGCCTTGCACAAGCTAAACACTCTACCATTGAGCTATATCTCCAACCCTGCAGCTGACATTCAGGGTACAGAGAAGGGTTATAGCTGTGTCTAGAAGCTGGAAGAGGCTAGGAATAGACTTTTAACAGGAACATCCAGGAGCACAGTCCTGCTGTTAGCTTGGTTTTAGTTTCATCGACTTACTTTTGACTTCTGACTCCATGAGAATAAATTTGTGTGGTTTAAATCTACCAACTTTGTGTTAGTGAATATCAGTTTATTGTTATGATATCAACAAAGTGTTATAGGTAGCTTGTGATCACAAATCCTCTGGGAGATTCTAGCTGTTTTTGCAAATGAAACAGAGGCCTGAAAGAGACAAATCGTTTTGCTACTCTTCCTTTATGGTGCTGGGTGCCTATAGAAGTTTAAATCTAATTCCTTTTTTTTTTTTTTTTTTGGTGCTGGGGATTGAACTCAGCATCTTGTGTTTGCAAGGCAAGCACTCTAACCACTGGGCTACATGCCCAGGCCTAACTCCTATTTTTGAGCTTCAAAATTTTCTTTCCCATTCCTCTGCCATTGTGAAAAACAAATACTTAGATTTTTTTCGTGTCATATGATGCTTCTAGTTATCCTGACAGACCTTGTGTTCACTTGTTCAGTTACCCATATTTTTAGTTGTTCCTCATTCAGGATTTCTAAGGGTTGGTAGAAGAGAGAGGCAAAATCTGAAATACGTACGATAGATACATAATAGTTCTGTCGACACCTACATGAGAGAACTGTACACATTCAGTGAATATTATAGTGATGAGAAAGATGATGATGGTGATTGTGATTGTGAGGACTTGTTTCTCCAGGCTAGCTGAGTTAACTATTCTCTCCCCTACTTCCACATCAAACGTATAAATCTGTGAATCCAAGTAGTGAAATATACTGTGACAGGAATCACATTGAAGACCATATTTTGTATGGAGATTTTAAAAATTTGTCTGGTTTATTTTAGAACAAAATACCTAATTGGAAACTATTATTCGATGTGTGTCCATTTCACATCTCTACCTTTAAACATATCGGTTCCAATTTCTTCCTTCATTTGGCATTTTAAAGCCACACGAATAAAAGATCAATTCAGACTGATGGAAAGTGCACTTCAGAATTAAAATTTTGTAGAAATCAGTTTGTGATCTTTACCTCCAGAAGAAACTTCTTATTAAAAGGGTATTAAATCAGAGTCACAGCATGGTCTAGAAGTAAATGGGTTTTCCAGAGCGGTGGAAATCTGAAGGCCGAGACATTTATCAGTGACATTTGGAGAATGATTCTAATTTCTATGTTCAGAGCAAGGATTAGTTTGATGATGCTATTTTAAGAACAATGAAAACCTGGTATAATTCTCTGAAAGAAAAATGCATAGACATCAGTGCTAGTCTTTTTGGAAAATAAAGTTAACCCAGAGTTTAAGATGACAGTAGGATAGCAAGAATTTAATTTCTTACATTTGGCAAGATCCTAGTTGTAATGACAGTGTGACTAGCAACCAGATGCCTTGGGAGGACTAAGGCCACATATGACTAGAACTCCTGCCATGCTTCTGTCTGTGTTGCCACTCTACATTTAGTATGGTTTTGTCTCGTTGGCTCAAGCAATTGTAGATTACAGCTTTCTAGTAGTTCTATAAGAAGGGCTTTGGAGTTTTATGTACCACTCCGTACATTTACATTAACTGCATTTACATAAATAGTAAGATCTAACTACTATAAATAAAATACATATACACTCCAGTTCTGTAATTTTATGGCATAGAATTGACTCGAAGTCTCTCCCTTAAAGAATTGGTGAATCCAGAGCAGCGCGGGCAAATGAATTTTCTCTTTTCTGATGTGGTTGGTATTTATTTTTTCCCACTGCCGTTCAGATTCCTCTGTGTAATTCAGGGCTACTGTTTGCACCTCACACTGTATGATTTCAGTTTCAAAAAACCAAATGATCCTTAAACGCAATCAACTTTAATAGGGGACTGTTTTAGCTTCTGCAGCTGGAAAGTCAATGAACAAACAGATTTAGGCACAGCTGGATCAGAGGTCGCGGGTATCGTCCAGTGTTCCACATCCTTTCTCTCTTCCTCGCTTTACCTTTCTTCCCTCCCTCTCTTCTCTCTGCTCTTTTTTATTTTTCCTCCCTCTTTCACATCTTGACTCTGTTTTCCTCAGTATGATTATGTTCTGTTCCCCATCCCTTCGGTGTCAGGAATTACTACCAGAAACTCAAAATGTAGAGAGTACTTACAGCTCCTGACTCCAGAGCAATAGCAACACTCACCTTTCTGATTATCCATGTGTCAAGCCTTAGAGAGGATCTGCCTGCGCCATCGTGATCTAGTCAATGTCATTTAATACATGATGTGCGCTTTTCAGCTTTCCCATGATGAATTCCCTTCACTATGGGAAGGAGGGAAGTAGGGACAACCCTGCCCAGACTATGATGAAGATGTTCCTCATAGTCAATTGGAGATATTTTATAAGAAGAAGGTAGAATATTATGCTAGGTAAGAGCTATATAGTCGGAAAAAGTAACCTGTTGGATTCTTATGTCTCATACTCTTCTGTGCTGGAATAGTCTTTATAGGGGCCCCTTGTTAAACATGCAGAGTCGTCAGCATCTTATTTCAGATTCTAAATACTGTCTGTATTAATGCTGTCTTTATTATGTGTAATAATGTTAATTCTCTAAATATGTCTTGACCATGTAGAAAGTAAGAAGCACATTTTCCCTCCAGTGAACTTTGCAGAAATATGGCTGACAAGTACTCTGGGTGGCATGATGATATCTCTCTCCAAATGAGGCTGTTGCAGGTTTCTGGTTGCTTTTTCTTTCGAGGAGTCTTTGGTGATTGATTGAAGGTAGAGACAACTTTGGACTCTGCCAACAACTGGCCTGAGGCAAATTGTCTAAGTTTGGCTTTTTGCATAATCTTGCTCAAATTTTATGCTCTTGTCATGTCTCCTTTTAGGCATATTTTTAATCAGTATTAGTCACAGTAGTTGCTGGCAGTTCACTATTTCATTTGATTTTTGTTACTTATAAAGTGCCTCACTAAGTATTACCATAGTTTAGACTCCTAATTCTAGGGCTGGTATAAACCAACCTCTCTGTGTGTAAGCAGTTTATAATGAGGATGCTGCTAATTTCTGACTGATTACTTATCTTTGGTCCATATTTCAATCAGCTATAAATATTCACAGGTTTTAATGACGTATTTTAATGACTTTCTTTAAAAGTGAAATACTGTTTACTTACCTTAGTAATTTATGCAATGATTTGTTTTTAATACTCAACAAAGGGAACAAAAAAATAATGGTTTCTTATTTAATATGATTGAAAAATAAATGCATAGTATTTATTGTAAATCATTGGAAACCTTTTCATTCTCCATATTCTGCAGTTCAGAGTTGAAGCAAGTGGTCCAGGAGGAGGCGGGGATCCCATTGATGCCTCTGTGCTCAGCTGCTCATCATTGTGTGGTGCAAGATCCAACCCTTCTGATAAAGGGATCCATGCTCCCCTCAAAACCTCTTACAGTCACCAGTGACTCAACTGGCTTACCATTTAGCCTCTCATTTCTTCTATTGTGCAGGCTACAATAGCCGTTACAATGCTAAAAATAGCAGAGCTTTCGTTTATTAAAAATATAGTTTTTGATTATATAGGTTTTCTGATTATTTATGTGAGTAGATATAATTCTGTGGCACCCAAATCCTTAAAGAAAGCATGAATCTCCTTTTCAAGTTATCATCAGGTAATTATCATTAATACTTCAGGGATCTTTTCCTTCAATTTCTCTCTCTCTCTCTCTCTCTCTCTCTCTCTCTCTCTCTCTCTCTCTCTCTCTGCTCTGGTATGTAACTGGAATGATAAACACTAATTTGCCATTATTATCTGAAAATACAATAAATTAATTTGTTCAAGTAATCTACTAATCTTTGTATAAGATAAAAATCATGTTTTGTAGTTTCAGAGAGTATTATTTGTGTTGGGATTAAATTCTAATTATGAAAATTTTTATGTTTTAAATGATTGCCTCATATGTATCCCCACAGTTATGTTGCCCCAGGCATTTCTTACTTTGGATCATCTCTTTATTTTTCTTCTCTCTGGCTGGGTCCCTTAGTGGGATCATTTGCTGGTGTGTAACTCACTGAGGCCCAGGGAAGCCTGCTGCTGCTGTTGCTCCCTGATGGTGTTACTGGGCCCTGCAATCTCTGTGTCTCTGTGCGGTGCACAGTGAACCCTATATGCTGTAGCAGAAGGCATTCTATTAGTTTCCTCTCCAGGCATCTTAACATGCTCCCTGTTTCTACTTTTACCAGCTGTAAAGAACTACACTCTCTCAGTGTAACAGGTATGAAGGACTCTTACCATTTATCTGCTTGCTCTGAAGGATCGTAAAGACCAGAATTTCTCCGAGGATCCTAATGTTGACCAGCTATGTGGTTCCCCTTTCAATTCATTAGATCTCTCAGCACAAGTGCTCTTTAGGAAACTTACTAATCCCCTTTTCCATGTCTCTTTTTTATAGAACCCAGAATCTCATGTGGCACAGATGTGGAAAGCTCCATACAGATCTTCATGTTTTGGTGATGGGCTTTTTTCACTCCTATTAAGTTGTACCCAGTTTCTAACTCAAGCCTCAATAAGCAATTCATTGGTGAGATTTTGGGAGTGTGTCTGGGACTTTTTAGGCCTCTACACTTCCCGTAATGTAAGTTTTTTGTTTAATGTTTACAATAACTCTCTAAGAAATATATTTTTATCATCACTTATTTAGTTAGCTGTTTACAGAACTCCTAGCCTAAGAGAAAGTCGAACTAAAAATAAATGTCATCATCTGTTTCAGACCATATTAGATCTCTTAAATCACAAAATCTGTCCCTTCTGGATTGCCATAGTGCTTTACAGTTATTCTCAGTATACAAATGGAAACAGCTGTTTGCTGTTAGTTTGGGCTCAAAATTTCTGTAAACCTTGAAGTACAGCCTTCAGCTCAGTCATACAGTATCCCTGTGTATCAGTTTCAAAAGGGATTAGAACAGACCTTTATGTCCCAGTTTTACTCTGAGGATCAAATGAGAGTCCATCTGTAAAACCATTTTGAAAACTGCAAAGGCTTCTGTGAAGAATAACATATTTAGCCATCCCCTCTCTAGAGACTCTTTTCCCTCCCTAGTTGTGTTCTCACTTTGTTCTCCTCCCTTATTGCTTTGTATAGCAATTACATTTTGTATCTGGTTCACCTCTAATTGACCAGTAGGTTCCTGTGGACTGGGAAAGTGCCTTATGGTGTCTTCAGACTCTCAAACTATATTTGATACATAATGAATCGATGAAGGAATAATTGAAAGTCATGTCCTACTCCTGCCCAACTCTTCCAGTAATATGAATTGTGTTTAGGAAAAGCCATATCCAACAGCTAGATCATGTTCTATAAAGCCCTTATGACTGGATCCCAGCTTACTTTTTCCAGCCACGTATTGTCACTATATCGCTCTATACCTTCCTATGCTTGGACCACACCAAGCAGATGCTAAGAATATCTGTGTTCACTTGTGAGGATTTTTAAAATACATTACATACAGAAGTCTTTCTCCCTGAACATCTCAGGATGGTCATCCACAGCTTAAACAAAAAGAACCCCAAACTGCATACAAGCATGTCGTGGGCTTTGAGGTGTGCTTAGTGTCATTTCATTTCATGCCTGAAGACAAAAATAAGCATAACGTGCACAATGTTACCCATGTCTTCCCTAATAATTTAGTTTCTCATCTAGATAATTTAAAAATTCCTTTCTAGGGGTTGGGGATTTAGCTCAGTGGTTAGAGTGCTTGCCTAGCAAGCGCAAGACCCTGAGTTCAATCCCCAGCACCGCCCCCGCCCAAATTCCCTTCTAACCCTCAGCCCATGATTTAGTTCTGAGAGATAATAATGTTTTATTTGTTTTTACTTGTTAATTCTAGGTAGTATGGAATTAAGGGATAACATTCTACTGTGGGCTAATTCTACAGGTTATTTCTTTTTGATGAGTTGGATGAACCAACCACAAAGCATTGCGTTTAACCTTAGCATTGTAATGGGGCACATCCTGTCAATATTCTCTATCTTTAAGGGAAACTTCAAGGCTCAGAAAAATCAATAATATGGAGCTTATCAGCAAATAATCTCTTCCTTGGGAGTGAAAACAGACATACCAGTGGGGAAGAGAAAGTTTCCTTAATGCGCACCAGTTTGCCCACAGGTGTTACTTCTCTTTTTCATGATCTGGTTGGTACCTGTTACATGGCCGTGACCTTTAACTGACTTTGCTTTCTTTCTTGCATCAGCATATAGGAATGTTTTTCCTTTTTTTTTTTTTTAAAGATAATTGATTAGCCTTGGGCAACCCTGTACATCAAGGCCTTCGGAAATGCTTGCCTAATTACTTGCTGAAATTCTTAGCAAGCAGCCATTTGTTCCTTGAACTTTTTCCACCTGGAATAAATGGGAATTGTTCTGTTTTGTTTTTGTTCTTCTTGAGATATCCAACATTCTAGTATAAAGAAGATGGTCTTGGGATAACAAAGATCTAGATTTCACTGATTAGCTCCATGACTTTTGGCAAGTCTGTCAATTTTCCTCAATCCTAAATTTCAACTTTTGAAGTGTTGCATAAAATTGTGAAGTTAGTTGAGATAATATATGTCAAGCAGTCTACCTAGCTTCTGCTGCCCAATAAGGACATAAAGATTTCAAATGCCCCAGTCCTTATGTTCCTTACCCATATTCTGCATTTAACTGTGAATTCCCAGGCTTCATTTTACTTTCTTTGAACTTTTAACTCGCTTTATATTTGTTTTTATTTCTAAATAGATTTCTCTGTTATCTTAATTGAATTTAGAAAATTGCTACTTAACTAAAATCTTTAATTTAGGCTTTCCTAAGTCAGAAAACTTTCTGAATTATGTACAATTAACAGGATACTTCATTTAAAAGAGAACAAATTGCTAACCCAATATTTACCAATATTTTTGCATTAATCTTGTATTTCTAACAGATCTGTTAAAATGAGCTTGAGGAGAGTTGCCCCTACGTTCTCAATCAAAATGGAAAGTGTATAATCTATTAAGAAGCAACGTAATACAAGGTTAAAGCAGAAATGTTGGTGCCAAATTACTAGCATCCAAACCTGGGCCTTTTTGGCATGATCTTGAAATAGTTTCTTAATCTCAGGGCCTCAGTTTCTTCAACTGTCAAATGGAAATGAAAAATAGGGCTTACCTCATAGAATTTGCATGAGCAGTAGGAGTGTATATGTGCATGTGTATGTATGTGTGTGCATGTGTGTGTGTAAAACTCATATACTCATAGAAAAGTCCTAGAACACTGTGAAAACATTAGCTGTTATTATTATCATTATCATTCCTAGTGCTAGTCCTGCATTATGATGCCAATTGAAATAGAGTAATAGTGCATTAAACAGTGTGGAAATTTGATTTCTGGTTCATGTAAGCTCAGAATGACAGGCAATTTTAAGAGAAGGCTATCTCTACTCTAGGAGGTTGTTCAAAGACCCAGCTTTCCTCTCGTCTCTTGATTTCTGGTTGCGTAGGTCAGAGGCAAATAAACTTTATCCATAAAGGGACAACAAATATGTTTGTCTTGACAAATCATATCATTTCTGTTTCCATTATTCAATTCTGCTCTTCCCACAGACAATATGTAAATGAATATTCGTGACTGTGCTATGAGTCCAACCCTAGAATAGTGCTGCGTGTAATAATGAGTGCTGGCTATACCTCCACAGCCATTGTAGCATATGAGACTAGACAAGGAAGAAATAGAGGGCATCATCTTCCTTTTAAGCCCATTAACTGGAATGCAGATGCTTCAATAATCACTGACATCTCACTGGTTAAAATTTAGTCACATAGCCGTCCGTGGCCACACGGGAACCTAGAAGATGGAGTCTGTGGCTGAATTTCTATTTTGCCAGATACATTTTAGAAGATTGTTTTCCAAGAGCAGGATGAAAGAATGGATATTAGGAAGCAATAAATAGTTGTTACTATAAGTTTGACTCATGTTATAACAGCAATACATATTTTCTTGTAGGTAAAAGAAATGGACAAGTATAGTCATTTATAGAGTATTAATATACAAAGCATGTTCATGCACCTTTAAAAACTAAATATTCTCAACTATTCTGCAAGGAAAAGTCTATTATATGAAGTGCTGAAAGACAAGACTAAGTCTCAGAAAAGATGAGATTTTTCTTAAGGTCATACTTCTACATGTTGATTGAATCATGCCTTCAACTTCAACTCTGTGCCCATCCTGATCCATTTGAACATCCATTAAAATGTTAAACTATTTACTTACCTGTTATTTGGAGGCTATCAGCCTCTGCCACTCTAGGAACAATACTAGGAACCATCACCCGTAGACATTATGTTGAATGTATTCATTGTCCATTGTTGCTGTAACAAATTAATGTAACCTCAGTAGATTAACAATACAAAGTTATTATCTTATAGTTCTGTAGGGCAGAAGACTGACTCAGCTCACCTAACCAGTGCCCTCTCCCTTCCTTGGGCTCTAAGGAGAATCATGTCTTTGCCTTTTCCATTTCCTAGAGGCAACCTACATTAATGGCTCCTTTCTTCCAATTTCAAAACCAGTAACAGCAGACTGTGCACTTTTCATGTAATGTAGCTCTCATCTATACTGCTGGGAACATTATGGATTTTAAGGACTTACATGAAAAGATTGGGCCCATAGTATAATTTAAGCTAATTTCCCCATCACAGGTCCATATCCTTAGTCACATCTTCACAGTTGCCTTGTCATGTAAGCCATGGCCATTTGTGTGTTGGTAGGATTAGGGTGTAGATATATTATGGGACTGTGGCTCTGCTCATCACATTTGATAAACTCTTTTCTGCCTACCCCGTTTTCTTCACATTTTAATGTTTGTGATTTAAAGTTCGACATTAGAAAGTATGGTATTTGATTTATATATTTTGAAAAGTACAGTAACAAAAGTAGAGCAATAAGATAATTCATCATTAGGGTGTAGTTTTAACATAAAGAAAAATAAAGAGTTAGAAAACAGTGAGTAGCTTGATGCAGACTTAGATCTGGTTATAAATTTTAGTGTATACAACTTGATACTATCTAGCATCAACCATTAATACACCAAGGTCTTTTATTTTCTGATGTATAATTTACTTTCACCTAAAAACCTGCCTTTGAGTGGATATGTGATGAAGAGTATTAAAGCAAATAAATGTAATTGTGGCCTTTCTCATTATCCCATCTAAAAACTAAGCATGAATATGCTCTTGAGGGAAAACCAAATTTTCCATTTCTGGGTACCTCCAAGTTCCTCAGTCTCTAACATGGGAACAGTTGTATGATTTCTCTTAAAAATGAAATTTCTCTGATATATAATCAGTGCCTTCAAGCTACACTGATTTTTTTTTTTTTCACCAGGGATCAAACTCAGGGCCTTGCATTTGCGAGGCTAACACTCTACCACTTGAGCTAAATCCTCAACCCTTGATCTTTTATATCAGGCTCTATCATCTCAGCAAAATTTTTGATACTTAACAGCACAACAAATCTGGATTTTTAGATGTAAATCGGTCAGAGTAATCATTATAAATCACCAGATAATCATACTACTAGTAATAATCCTGTTTGTACTTCATGTTATGCTCAAGCAAACATTTATCAGCCCTTCAAAGGCAAGTGTACAAGAGCATCCGATTTGATATCAGTGCAGAGGATAAATCTACAGACATCTACAAATCTACAGACATCTATATCTACAAGTTCACAAAACAAAACTTTACAGGCATTTTACATACTAAGGGGTCAGCATACTTCTCCCCATTGTATTTTCCAGTAAATCCTTTCCTAGTTAAAAACCTCAGGGCATTATTTGTCATGAATTCTTCAAGTGAAGGAATGCCTTCAGTTAGGATATCCTTGGAACTAATTTCTATTACTGTAGAATACAATTTCTGTTACTGTAGAATACTGGTAAACAGATTCCTTTTAAAATAAGACAACAGCAGAATAAATAACCAGTTGACATCCAGCAATTTCCCAAGGATCTGTGTTCAATTGAAGACAACATTTGGCTTTTTGTACTAAAAATGTGTGCAGCACAAACAGTTCTATATTTCTAAAGGTTTCGGATCAAGGATTATAAATACACAAGCCTGGAGAAGCTCTTGGACAATGTATTCAGTTGGATCTTAAGTGCAGCTATCTTTCGGAATGACTTGGGGGATTTTTTAAAAACGTAGATTCCTGTGCCCTACCACAGGCAGACTGAATCAGAATTTTGGGCGATGAAACCAGAATACTGAAATGTACAGCAATGAGTGCAAACGAGTGGTGAAAATCAGCCTCATCTACAACATTACTGATGATAAGGTTATCAGGTTTCTGTTTGTACATCTCCAGTGATGAGGACTCCCTAGCTCTGGAAGCAGTTGTCAGAGCCTGCTATGTCTAGATATTATTTCTCAACATTCAATCTCAATCTCTTCTTATGCTCATCTGTATCATATGAACTAGAAAGTACTGAAACCATAGTCTCTAGATTTCCATGCAACTAAAGGCCTGCATGTGGCGTACTTTTTGCGAATGAGGAGTTTGCATCGGGTTTGAAGAAAGAATTGAACAATTAACCTGTTAACTGTGAATCCTGATTGTCAGTGCTACCCAGTAGGGTTGTGATTTTCAGATCAGAGAGTCCAGTGTTCATTTTCCAGTCTTTTGGATTTAATCTTAGTGGGTATGGTGACGGTTTACTAACTTGACTTAATCTTTGGGTTGCTGATTTGGGTTTCTGTTCCCTAGTGAGGCAGTACTCATAGGCTGTTGCACAGTGAATGGATCCCTGCGGTCCTGGGGTTTGCTTTCCTTAGGGCGGCTGATCTGTGTTTTCCTGGTGAATTTCTAAGAGTTCATCCAGAGTCTGCTCCTTGGGTCCCTCAAACAATATTTTAATTCCGTCCTGATTAATCTTGATTGTCAATGGCAGTGGATTAAGAGTTCCCTGAAAGAATAATTGGATTGGTGAGGGGACTAAATTCATCGATGGATTGACCCATTGGTGAGTTTGTGCTGAATGGGCTGTTAGGAAGTGGGACCCACTTGGAGAAAGCAGGCTCTAGTTGGAAGAAGTGGTCACAGGGATGTGACTATGGGGACTATTTCCGGGCCTCGGCCCTTCCTCTCAGACTCTTCTCATGCTCTCTGATTCGCAGGTGCTATGAGGTGGGCAGCGCTCTTCTACGAAGCCCTTCCACAGTGATGTGTCTCCCTCGGACCCAGTGGACCATGGACTGAAAACTAAAACTGTGAGCCAAAAATACAATATTTCCTTCTTTACATTGTCCCAGCAATGGAAAAGCTGACAAATACAAATGCTAATACTTGGGTCCCTCTGCTAAGATAGTTTAATTTTGTGAGGAAACTGTCATCCAGAGAGGGAAATGTTTTACACAAGACCATATACTTTGCAAGTGAAACAGCTGAGAAAAGAATCTAGGTTTCCGGCTGGACTTAGTGGTGCACACCTGTAATCCCAGCACTCGGGAGGCTGAGGAAGGAGGATTGTGGTAATTTCAAGACCAGGCTGGGCTACGTAGTTAGTGAGTTCAAGGCCAGACTCCTGCATAGAGAACTGTGTCAAAAAAAAAAAAGACTCTAGGCCTGGCCAGACGCCTTTTTATTCGAGCATACGTGTCCAAGGGAAATAAAATTCATGCAGGGATTTCATATCACTTCGTGAATGTTTTGTTTGTTTATGTGTGCATATGTGTGTGTGTGTGTGTGTGTGTGCGTGCATGTGTGCATGTGTTTGTGTGAGCCTGTTCCTAGAATATCCGTATGTGTCACAGAGGGGAAGTGAGTTTGAATTTGTGTGAATGAATATTTGTGTACAGTGCTTTGCTATGTTATTCATTTGAAAAGAATTACCCTCTGTCATCTTTCTTAATATAAAAGTGCCACACATATGTACAATTATTAAGTGTTAAACTTTTTTTAAAAAGTGTTTAAGGAAATAGGAATGTTAATTACTGTGCTTTATTATTTCCTTTGATTACATACACCATAGAATTTGTACAATTAAATATGCAAAATAAAATGATAAAAAATTGAGAAGCCTAGAAAATTTAAAAATACCAAAGTGATACAGCATTCAATCCTCAACTTCTTAGAATAATAAATTTATCAACTGACACCTTTCTTATGCAGATATCAGCATAGCAAAAGGGTGACTGAATGTAAACGGAATTTGATTCTGAAGAGCTACAAGAGAAAAACCAAGGAAACACAAGGCCTCTGGTGATCTCTATATGACTTCATCCCTTTCTCTTGATCTGTCTCAGTCTTCCCAAGGCAAAAATTGATAAATAAATTCAGGTAATAGGTTTCGCAAAGAAATTCTCACATACTTTAATAATTAGAGTTGTATAGTGTACCTGGAGTAACTTATTCAAGAAAGGCTTGGCAAATCTGGCAGGTGCTAATAAATATACACTATTAAAAGAAGGAAAATGGATTAATATGAGAAAGAAAACACACATGTTGGAAGGAAATAGTTCCATTAACACTTCACAGTATTTACTCAGTCCACTTTTACCAAGTATCTGTTATGTGCAAAACATAATAAACAAAGATACTATATTAGTCTTTACTTAGCACCTTGCAGAAACCAAAACGTTTTGGTAGCTCTCAAAAATGTCTACTGACCCTAGCCAAAAGGAACTGTGGCCAGCTGGGTGAGAATATTTCTAGGGGCACCTGTGATAGCCTCTATTGATTGCACTTCATTTTCTGAAGAACTCTAAAAGTCTTTGTTTAATTATTCAGTGTAGAATTTGGCCTGGGATGATTTGCCAAATTCTACTTTTGTAAAATCAGGCCATTGTCTGTTCTCTATCTTTTGTGATTTTTAAGACCTCTGTGATTGTTAAAGTTTCCTTAGTGTGATTCAATAATCTAATTTAGTTAAGTAATTCATAAACAAGTATTTATTGAGAACTTTGTGCTCTAATAGGCACTGAGGCTGAACAGAATGTCATGCTAGTGCTCAAAGGTTTGACCTTCTAACTGAGCAGTAATTAGTTACAATAAACTGTGATGTCACCATAAAGTGGCATGGAGTGTTGTAGATGCCTCTAGCAGATGGAAGTCTTCCCAGAAGCTGCTATATAGAGCTATCCGGGCCAGGTCCCATATGGAGAAACTAGGAGGTCTTTTGTATCCTTCTCAATTACTTTAGATTTCAAAGTCCTTATTACAGCACCACTTCTGCCTTTTTTTCCCCCTCAGACTGTCCAGATTTCAAGAAGAGAGAATGTAGGTAATAAATGAGAGGTTTATTTTCATCGTCCAACCCTGTACTGTCTTACTCAGTAGTCTATCACATTTTCATTTTGCTCTCAATATAGCTTAATGGTTTCTGTCCTTCCTTTGCTGTTGCTTTGAGCATTTTTATAAGCCTTGCTCATGAGAGACTCCACTCCTCTCTGTCCTCGGGACTGGTTTGGGCCATTTCTCTAGTCAGAGCATCAAGTGTGGAGGGCTTATTACTGCTCTTGGACTCACTGCAACACGGTGGTGAATAAAGTCACCTCCCTCAATTTGCTAACATTCGATGAGGAAAGAAGACAAAAACAAAGCAAACAACTAAAGTACATAACCTGATAGATGGCAGGAAGCCTGTGGAGGTAAAATGAGTGGAGGGGGACGGAAGTATCAAAGATGGGAGTTCCAATTTTAAACAGAGGGTATCTTTAGGACACATTTGAGAGTGCCTTAGGAGAGGTCCTCTTTCAAGTTTTATTCTTGTTTCTGTACTCTTTCAATTTTTGTACATAAACTGGAAAAAAAATCAATTTATTATAAAACTTTACTATAGAAAGTAATACAAAATACATGTGAAGAAAAGAATATTAAAAACACTTATGTTTTCGCCATGTTCCTTGATGTATGTCTGTGTTCACATTTACAAATAAGGGGTCAAATGTTTTGTCTCTTTCTTGCTCTTTTGTGTGTGTATGTGTGTGTGTGTGTGTGTGTGTGTGTGTGTGATTCTTAGGGTCAAACCCAAGGCTGCACACACGCTAAGCACGCACTCCGCTACTGATCTGCACTGCAAGTTCAAGTATATTCTGCCTTTTTTAAACCTGTTGTTTTCACTGACATTATACTGTGGACATCTACAACCTCATTTTGAATGATTAATTCCCTGTTATTGAACATTAAAAATAACTCCCAGGGAAGCAGCCTTATAACAATGTCTTTGCATATGTTTATCATGCAATATTTTTTACAAGAACTTTCTAGAATAGAATTGTTGAGAGAAATAAATATTTCAAAAGCTGATATGTGCTGTAAGGATCGCTCCCCCAGAGATGTGAGAGTCCAGAGTTGGAGGCTGGCGCTGAAGCGCAGTCTCAGGCTTACGTCAGCAAGTGGGCTGGAGCTCCACATGGCAGCGGTATGGGCTCCACTTCCAAGTGAAGGTGAACCCTCCGTGTCCTCACTCCAGATTGAGAGGGTGGCTGGAGGCTGAGCACATCAATGCTAAGGAGGCTTAGACAAGTGACTGGAATTAGGGAGGAACATGTAGTATCCTTTAGCAATTTTTTAAAATCGTCTCACTATGAGCAAGGTACATTTGCCTTCAGGATGGCAGTTTTCAATGTTCTAGAAAATAGACATGATTTTTGTCACTTAATTACATAGTCATAGCAAGAGTAGTACTTACCTGTCAGACAAAATTACCATGTACTCCTTAATTGAATTTAACTATTTTTCTTAAACAAATATACTTAGCTTTATGGAGTCTTTTAAAGAAAAAGACTTGTTATTTGAGAGTTCTTTTTCCATGAGCATGTGAGTAGATTGAGTATGATAAACCTTAAGAATGTCTAACCTACAGTCTATGATAAGCAATTCATACAGTCTTTAAACATGCTCACTAAAGCCAGCCTGAAAGAGTAGCTTTGTGAAACCTAATGGGTCTGCGTCCTTTCTACTCGCTTTTGCCTGCGGAACAGTCGCGTCGAGTTGTGTTGAGGAACCCGAGGTGGGAAAAACTTGTCATGGTCACCACTAACAAATTCTTATTATTCAAGACCTCCCCAAAATGAAGTTGACAGACTGAAATTATTTAAAAAATGACCCTTTGTTAAGTGTCTTTGAGATTAGAGGTGCTTTCAGCTTTGTCTGAGGTTTACATGTGAAATTGCCTTTGATTAATGATTTTTAAAAATCATTCTATTTATGACTTCCTTCGCCTCCTCCCCACCTTTACCACGTACTAAGGTTTCTGTAGCTAAACTCTTTCTTTGGAAACTAAAGAGCAGATAGTGGGATTTATACAGATGCAATAAAAGGTACACTCACCAGTGACACTGCTTTGAAGAGACATGGCCTGTACTACCCATAGAGAAACGTGCTCCCTCTTGGCTGTGCTGTATTAGAGAGTAATGAACCTCCAGGTCTAAGAAACCTTGATTCAAAGCTAGAGTCACTATTTATTAAGTTGGCAAATTGCTTGATGTCTCTGAGCCCCTATTTCCCCTAAATAACATGGAACATGTAGACAGTAATAGTTATCTGGTGTAACTGCTGGAAGAGAAAAATACTGTGCAAAACCTCTGTCTCATAGACACTTTTTTCCTGTTCTGATTAAAATGGCTCACAAGACATAAGCATAAAGGGACATTAATAGATATATTTTCTGCAGTTTCAGAATTTTTTTCTCCCCCCAATATTCTTTTATTTATTTATTTATTTTTTACCAGGACAGTGTGGTACATTGTACACATAATGATCACATTCATCATGGTTATTTTATACCTGTACATGATATATCTTGGCTCCCCCCTTCTTCCCCACCTCTCCCTTCCACTCCCCTGCTCTTCCCTATTACAGTAGGTTTATTCACATTTTTTCCATTTTTTCCCTTTCCTCCGTCTTTCCTTTTCCCCTTCCTTCTTTTCCCCTTCTCCCTTTCTTGTTCTCCTCTCTTTTGAATATGATCTTCGTTTTACATAAATCTATTATAACTTTTTGTCCTTATTTTACACTTATGGTTTCTCATATCAGAGAAGATTTAGCCCCAAACTTTGTATTTTCCTCTTTGTAGTAATGTACCAATTGTGAAACTTTCAAAGTTTCCATACTTATCACTTACTCAGTTTGAACTTTGGAGTAGGTCACTTCTCTGTGCCTCGGTTTCCTTCTGTGTAAAGTAATGTACTAGTAGGAATAGCTCCATGGGGTTATTAGACAAGTTAAATATGTAGTATAAGCAGAATGCTAAGAAAAGTCTCTGGACCATACTTAGCATTTAATGAATACTAGTTATTATTGTTTTTACACACACACACATACACACAAAGCAATTTTGACTACACTTGAAGGTCTCCATTCTCTTATCAGAGTCTACATCACCACTACAAGGTCTCATTTAACCACACAACACTTTAAATACAATCACACCTTTCCTTGCATGAACATATTATTTTTATATTATCTAAAATACATAAGTATTTAATGAGACTATGTTGGTTGAAGAGATAGTACAGTGTTAATAAGAATCCATTCTGTTCGTTTATATTTGTGCAGTTTGACAAATGATGTCTCTAAGAGCAGTAATTTCAAATATACATTCGTAGATTACAGATATAAAACTATAGCAAAAGAGAATGTTCTCTTGTATGTGATTGAATTTTGTGGAAACAGTATTAAGAACTACCTAAGTGCACTTTGTACACTCTCATTACTTTCCTTGCCAACCTTGAGTGTATCTGCCAACTCCAATCAATGTGACTGGTGGGTAGAATAACGGCTCTGTGAAGGTGTCCTTGTCCTAATCCCCAGAACCTATGAAAATGTTACCTTATATGGAAAAAGGAATTTTTCATATTTGCCTAAATTAGGAACTCTGAGATGGGAGTTTGTCCTTGGTTATCCAGGTGGGTTCTATGTAATCATAAGGGCCCATAGAAGGAAGGAAGGAGGGTATGAACCGGAGAGTGACATGCAGGGCACTACTTGCTTCAGAGATGGTAGGAGGGGTCATGAGCTAAGGTTCATAAATGTTCTCTAGTAGCTGGAAAAGAAAAGGGACTGGCTTTTCCTCTGGAGCATCTAGGATGAACACTATCTCACCAAAACCTTGATTTTTTTGAGATCTCTCATCTCCAGAGCAATATAATAACAAATTTGTGTTGTTTTAAACTACCAATTTTCTGATTATTTGTTACAGCAGCAAACCAAAACTAATGTGATGTAGTGACAGCTTTGTTCACCTGTTTAGAAAGGGCTATTTTAGAGGTCCTCTAAGTATCACAAAGAACAAGATATTACATCCAATAATTAAATTTTGGGAACCATTTAGCATCTCAGAAGATTTTGTTCTTACAATCACAACCTTTTCATCTTCTGTAGAGCAGTTTTATGACACTATTCATTTTTGGATGACGGGACATGTTTAAAAGTCTTTTCCCCCAGGCATAAAATGGTTTCAAGTGTCCCTATTTTATGGTCTAAAGTGTCCCTATTTCCCCATAATACTAAAGTAAAAATGTACAACTCTAGAAATAATATATTTTATTAGTCTCCAGAGATGAGTTCATAGCACCTCAGATATCCTGACTTTGGAAAGAACAATAGTCTATGGTCAAGTGAAGAAATTGACTTTTTGGGAACATTTCCTCTCAGAACTCATGCCTTCCTCTTTTCCTGGAGTGAAAGAGTCCCATTCTGCTGGCAGAGTTGTGTAGGGCATCCAGTCGTAGCACCAATTCACATTCTTGAATGATGGAGTTTACACTGATAATTTAGCTGAATGATACTGTGGTCGGGTTACTATCTGTGTCCAGACACTCGGCTACTTAGATAAGCTAAGTTTTAATTTACTGCATGTTCATTCACCATTCTGTATTAGTTTTCTGATCATGACAAAGCCACATGCAAAGTAATTTGATCAGAATCTACTGAAACAGAAAAACTGCCTATATATCCCTCACCAGATTCCTCCTTTTCTTCTACTGTTGAAATCTCACAACACTGGTCCATTTTCTTCTTTGTCTCATATCATCAGTATAGACATTGCAATCTCAACTTTGGTTTGTTCAGGGTTGCAAATTCACATTGTTACAGGGATTCAACAGGCAACATAATAAGGTAAGTGTGCCAAGAAGTAACTAGTGAGTGGTGAACTTGAGAATATAGACCCTGTATCAGTCAGTGCCCACTAGAGAAACAGATTCAGTGCAAGATATACAAATATGTAAGAATTTACAAGATTGGTTTATAATGGCCACCTGCAGAGTCAGGTGTGGAAGAGTGCAAAGGGCTGTCTGTGCACTGGGGATCTGAAGGCCTGGAGCTCACTGTAGTATCCTGTGAGATTTTGTATCAGGAGGCCAAAGAGGCTGTGATGGAAGGCTGAATAATCTGCTCTGGAAGCCAGGAGACATCATCCAAGGTGAAGATGAAGACTGGAGCTTCTCTGAAGAAACAGAAGTGAGCCTTCCTTCTTCCTTTACCTTTTACATATTCCATTCAGGCGACAAGCCTGTTGGTTGCTGTTACTCACACCCAGAGTGGATCTTCTGTCTTCAGTAAATCACTTCAGTCACACGTAGAACTATGTTGATCCAATTTAGTTGAGTGTTTCTTATTCAAACTGACACAGTCAATTAGCTCTCACAGATCCTTTCAAAAGGTTAACTTCTTCCAGTTCCAGCCTACTTTTGGATGCTGAAACACAATATAGCCAGACATTCTGAATTTTAGAAGAAAAGCTAGAAATAGTTATTTCCATCTGATATCTCTCCTATTTTAAGCTCTATTGACTATACCTTGCTTCTCTAGAATGAATTCAGCCTGTGTTTATACTACCAGAGACTGATGTTAACTTGTAATATTTCTATTTTAGCTATATAGTATTTTAATGTATGCACATGTTTCTTTCTAAGATCATGTTTCTTTCATTTACTTATTAATTCTGGTAGGAAAAGAGTATATTAATGTAGCCCCCACGAATGTCGATTAAGGAGAATCCGGTCAGTTAAGGGATAATCATTTAGAAATATGTAATTAAATTGATGCTTGAAAGATAGGTAGGAATTGGGTCAGTAAAATGTGTGAAGGTGTGTGTGTTTGGATGTGTTTGGGAAATACGAGTGAGAGGGTTATAAGAGAGAGAGAGAAACATGAAAAAGGGGATAGAGAGGAGAGGATACTGCACTTCAGAAGACAAAGAGAGAATCGGAAAAGGGTGCCTTTGCAGAGACAGGCACCAAAATGGAAAGAATTTCTTACGCTGTGGTGGAGTAGTAATGGAGTTCAGTTTTAATCTGTACAGGCGCCATCTGATGCGTTTTTCTGTGAGACTCACTATTCTTCCCATCTCAAGAATGCTCCTCTAATTCATTTGTTTTGCTCATGGCTGTTGATTTTATGTAGTACGACTCTCATGTAATTGTGAGTAAGGAGACTGTGGGATTTGAGGTCTGAGACAACATGAGAAAACCTGTTATTGGGGTCAGAAATCTCCCTGGGGGTGAAGACTCAGTAACTAGACTGAGTTAAATTTGAAATGACCTGGAGGCCCTGTTGCACACAATGCAGAAGAACTCATCCTAAGAGGGAAAACCTACTTAGGCGTATTAATTTTCATGCAGTTGCCAAAGGCCATTAGAGAATGGGCATAAAGAATGTGAAATCTATGATGGTATTTGTGGTTGTGAACTTAGGCTTGGCATGGTACGTGGAAAAGACCCACATATGTGTTAACTACAGCATGGACAGAGGGCTGGCACCTTGAAACAGTTCTGACCTATTTCCAAACACAAAGGAAGACGGCTTCCAGCCTTTGCAATGACCATATATCTAGGGAGAGAAAAAGTGAAGGAAATAAATAATACATTAGATAATCACCTGATATAGGTAAAATCAGGCCAAGCAGCAGGTTGGTCATGTGGAATTGGGTCATCTTATTAATAATATCAATAAATTTTGTCATTTCAACAATTCAAGATGTGTTATGTATCACAATATCTAATGGCTATTTTCTGGGTAGTAGTCTGTATTATTTTCTAGCCTAAAATCATTAGAAAAATGAAGAGACCAGGTGAGAAAGATAGTGCCTGTATCATTGAGCAAGCTAGCTAACTGTTCTTTTTTCTTTTTCAATGACAAATATGGGGTAGAAATTTGTTTGAAATTAGCATAATTTGCTATATTTTTACTTTTAATATGCAGGAAATAGTATACTGGGCTTGATTATGAGTTACAGAATTATTTCTTTAGCATAATTGAGGCAGATGCATTTCTTTTGATAATAGGTAAATGCATGAGAAGATATTAGGCTACTGAGTGTGGATTTTTTTCATGCTACAATGTGTTTGTTAGGAAAAACACACATTTAGCAATAAAGTCTGGAGCCTACAGTACACAGAATAATAAAAGAAATTTAAAAAATTGGAGCCAAATTAGGCCTCCCCTGGAGAAGCACCAGATTGGAAAATTAGTCATTTTCATTGGTAAATTAGGAAAGTATAATTGGGATAAATTGTTTCCTTAACACAATGTCTACGTAATTGTGAATATCTAGAATTTGTCCCATAGCACTGTATATGAAGGTCTGAAACACTTGGTGTCTGAAGTAGTTTGAATTTCAGATTTTTTTCTGATTTGGAATTATTTGCATATACTATGTGTGAAAAAATACAATGAATATTTATATTTAAAGAAATTTTTTAGAGTAAAAGACATGTTACTATGAATTCTTCTCAATATAGTCTCCTTCATTTTAAGCACCTTTATCCCATCATTTTTGCCACTTTGTGAAACCATTCTGGAAGTCCTCTTTCTCTCTCTCTTTCTTTCTTTCTCTCTTTCTTCTTTTCTTTTTTTTGGTGCTGGGGATTGAACTCGGGTCCTTGTGCTTGCAAGGTTTTCTTTTGTTTTTTGAGACAGGGTCTTGTTATGTAGTTCAGGCTGGCCTTGAACTCACTATGTAGCCCAGGCTGGCCTGGAACTCATGGCAATCCTCCTGCCTCAGCCTCCCGAGTGCTGAGATTATGGGCATGTACCACCACACATGGCTCTCTTTCATATCTTTAGTTGCACCGTTGTGGCTCCTTTGAGTGCTGAATCAATTTAAAACATTCACCTTTAATGCTTATTTTGACTTTGGGGAAGAGTCAGAAGTCACACAGTGCCAGATAAGGTGGATGACAACACATCATGTTTTACAAGCCTGTGTCTGGCAGTTAGCAGCAGCGTGCACTGTATTTTCAATTATAAAGACACTCAAGAAAGAGTCCTCACAGAACTGCTTCAGAAAGTGGCAAGAATGATGGGATTAGTGGATTCTAAGTGAGGATTATTTTTTGAGAGGATTAATGAAAATGTGTTTTTTAATGTAATAATTCTTTTTTAAACAAACATCATATTTTTGATCAACCCTTGTACACAATGATAGAACCAAAGTGTAAACCCCTGAAATTAATTTATGTTTCTCTTGCATGTTATACATATAGGCTGAGGCAATTTTATACAGTTTTTTTTTAATATACTTGTGGTTTTTGACTGTAACCCATTACATCAGGTCAGGTGTAGAATTTTCCATTTGTGGTTCACTGTCAACACCCAAAAGTTGGATACTTCAGATTTTCAGATAGGAATGCTCAGCTTGTTCTGTGAAAAAATATATATTTCTGTAATAAAAATGGTAGAGGGGTCTTTTGTCATGAATGATATTCAGACTTATCTTTAGGAACTGTGGTGGACTTACTGTGGTCGTCTTGAGCAGGAATGCCCAGCCAGCCTGAGTTGGCAGTTCTGGGCACAGAAGAGCCACCTGAGGATTGTTGCTGACACGTGAACATAAAGAACAGAGCAGAAGATGGCGGCCAGCTGTTTTCCAGGAGAAGCTCTGTTGCAGATGGCTTCCCTGAATGAACTCAGCTGTTCTCCTTCCAGGAGGAGCTGGGGGCCCTGCTGTCGTCGGGGAGGGCTGCCGTTCGCTTCAGGGGAGTGCTGGTCTTCATCTCCGCTGTGAGTGTTGTACACTGGCTCCAGTATAGGTTTCTTCAGCATTTTAGGGCACACATGGATGTACATGGGTCTTTGCTGTGGGCTCCCAGCCCTTGACTGGCTCTTTCGGGTCTCTGGTGCATAGATAGACATTCTGCACTCTTCCTGCATTTGGCTTGTGTGTGTGAATGTTGTAATATGTAAATGTCCTGTATTAAATCTGCTCTCTTGCAAACCACTGACTCTAGAAAAGTAACTAAGACAGGCACTTATGGGTCCAAATCTGATGTCTCACCTTAAATTTCAATTCCTTTTTATAAAGTAATCCTTTCATCATATATAAAAACTGAAATTGCCTTATCTCTCACTCATTTCCTGAAAAGTTTTTTGAAAAAAGCAAATTAGTCACTGCAAAGAGTCCCTTGGTGCTTTGCTTATTTCTAATATCTGTAGTTTAGTTTATGTTTTTTAATAACTAGTAAGTAGAAACGTCAGGATTTGAACTGATGTCAGCCTCGTATACACTCCTGGGCTCCTCCTCTCTGTGCTACATTCTCAGCTAGAAATTCTAGCCTTTTGCCACTTCTTGAAAATCTCACTGTGAGAACACGTCTCAGTCCCCAGCTTCTTCATGGAACTTTCCTCTACACATTTGGTAAACATCTTGCTTTTGTTTCCCAAGTGACTGTGACAGTGACGGTGCAGTGACAGCGACTCACAGTGATGGTGACAGCGGCAGTGACACTGACAGATGGTGACAGCAGCAGTGACAGTGTGTCTCAGACTTGTCTTCATGGTACACTTGTGCTTTTCCAGGGCTAATGAAGTCACCTCTGTTTATGAGCTTATTGACCGTTGTATGTCTTTATTCGTGAAGTTTTGTTTTTTTTTTTCAGATTTTGCTCCTTTTTTGTAGGATTGTCTTTTGGTTATTGAGATACAAGGCGTTAATTATGTGTTCTGAAAACATTCGTGGTTGAAAATACTGATTTGCAAATATTTTCTCTCAGCCTCAGGCTACATACTCATTTTCTTAGTGATGTCTTTTCATGAGCAGGAGTTTGACATTTTGATGTCTAAAACATTGATGTTTGTCTTCTATTGTTTCTTTCTGTATATTTTTAAAGAAATGTTTACCTGATTCCAGGCCACAAATATAATATTCTGTGATTTTTTTCTAGCAGTGTTATGGTTTTACAATTAGGTTTATGATTCATCTCAAAATGTAGATGCTTACCCTTGACTTATGTCCCCAAAAGCTCATCACCAGTGGAAAATGTCATAATTCAAACATGTATTTAATATACCCAACCTACCTGTGGTGTCAGGGCAGAGTGTCATCTTGATTGGCTGTGGGGTCCCCCGCGGGCTTGTTGGAGTACACCTCTGGGTGTCTGGGTGGGTCACAGAGGTGTGGCATTGGGGTCTCTGTCTGGTCCTTTACCCCTTCCTCTCTGGTGCTGTTCCCCTGCTCTGTTTCCCAGGAGCCACAAACTGAGCAGTTTTACTCCACCATATTCTTCTGCCACAATGTTTTTGCCTTGGAGTCAGCTGACCACAGACAGAATCCTCTTGAAACGAGACCCACACTAATTCTCTTCTCTGCTAATTTGTGAGTGTTGGGTAATACATCTGGCAATGGTAAAGCTGACTAATATATTACAGAAGATCTATCTTAAATGCTCTGAAAACACATTAGCCTACACTTGGCCAAGATTATCTAACACGAAGTCTCTTTTATAATAAAGTTTTATGTAATTTATTGGATACCTGTATCCAAAAAAATACTGGCAACATAGTACACTGTGGCATATGTGTCTTTTCCTCTTGCAATTATGTGGCTGCTAAATTGTGGCTCACTGCTGGTGCTCAGAATTATGAGAGACTATCACAATGTTTATCTCTAGGTCATGAAAAGATCAAAGTGCATAGTTCAAATCATGGATTCTACTGAATATGTATAGATTTTGCACCATCATATCATTGAAAAAGTTGAACCATTTAAAATTGGGGACTATCTGTACTTTTTATTTATGAAGTATAGAATATATGGTTTATTTTTTCCAATATATGTAGTTAGTTGTTACAACACAAGTTTTAAAGAAAGAGTTTATTTTCCCCATTGAATAACCTTGATATTTTGTGGCAAATTAATTGACATACAATATTTCATCTATTTGTTGATTCTATTCTGTTCTATTGACCTATCTATCTTCTATTAGGCCAATGTCATACTATACTTATTATTGAAGCTTTATGCCAAGACTTTAAGCCAGGTGATGGAAATCTTTTGATTTCATTCTTTCTTCCAAGACTGTTCTAAGGGCAATTCTATGTCTTTCCAAGTTTTGTATAAATTATAGCATCACCTGATCAATTTCTAGAAATTGATTGATTACATTCAGATCTTCACTGCATTTATAGATTTTAGGAAGAATTGGCATCTTAGAAATATGGAGTTTTCTAACCTATTAACGTGCTATGCCTCCATTTAGGTATTTGAAAACGTTTTCTCAGTAATGCCATGTAGTTTTTGTTGTGAATATATTACATACTTATTTGAATTTACTTCTAAAAACAAAATGGATTATTTTGACATTATTTTAAATGCAATATAAATTTCAAACATGTCCAATGTGTAGGTCACAGGCTGGACATGCCTATGTTTTAATAAAATAAATAAATCAATAAAGGATGTTTTGTTACTGATATATATTAACTATATTAAATAAATTGTAGGTTGTTCAAAATAATTCCCCTTTATTCGGTGTGGTGCTGGAAAGCTGTGGGTTGCAGTTTGGACACACCCGAGCTATACAATAACATTTACAATGTTGTATTTAAACCTTCAAAAGCTTTTAAAAATTTCAGCAAAACAAAAATAATCAAAGTATGTTACATTCATATACCAATAGACCAAAATGAATCACACCATTTGTATAACTAATGTATACTAATAAAATGTCAAAATTTATGTTTCATTTTAATGTTTTTTAATGATATAATCTGTAGCAAACGATCTAATACTAGCTATTTTACCATTATTGGAAGCAGTACTCTCTGTAATACATATTTGAAATTTTGACAGTGTAAAATTTTTGAGCACGAGTACTGTGGCATACATTTTTCAAAGTCCTAAAAGCATCTAGTGAACTACATATACAAAAGTATAATGGTAACTATCTGCTAAAGTAAATGTATTTAACTAAACTGAATTATTTGGCATATGTACATAGCAATTTTATTGAATTATACAAAAATTTCCCATAATATGGATGATGGCATATATAGGGGGGTTCTTGAAATTCAAAAAGTATAGTACTGCCCATCCCATTTAATATATTAAATTGTGATTGCCACTACTTGTAGGCCCGCATCTACGGAATTAGGCTTGAAGTGCTATATTATTTTTCCTGGTGTTATGCCTATAAATCAAGGTGTTGTTACCAGCCGAAAACAGCTCTCTGGTGATGGCCATATAAATCAATTTTCCTGAATCTAGTCTATTAGGCTTTATGTAAAGTAACAGTGCTATGTGAGTACTAACAACTACATGGAGTTCAGTATTTAAGGAAAAGTCTAAGGTCGAATCAGGAAAGAGTGATATGAACCAATAGCCCTATCTTTCATAGGTTTGGGATTGGACAGTAATACACAAGCCAGGTGCTTCTCATTTTGAACTAGAGTATCTACTGACTTAGCCATGGAGAGACATAGTCTATACTACACAGTCCAGTTATTTTATTCTCTCTTGGCTCCAGAAGAGAGCCACAATGAATGTTGTACCTGACCAATGTGTAAATACTACTCGCTGCTATGACGAGGTAACTGCAGTTTTAAACTTAACAAAACTTGTAGGAAAGCAAACACAGTCTATATTTAATCCTTTTGCACCAATAGGGTATCCAGGAACACATTATGGCAAAAAATGGGAACTTGCTGCTTGAATTAGGGAGGTTATTTCTCTGCTGATGCCTAATCTTAATCAAGAAAAGAATTATTTAAAATTCTTTAGCACAGGCAGAGTAAATTCTCAGAAATACATAATAGCATACACAGTTAACCCTGGGGCATCGCCAACATTTTTGTAGCATAATGTTGCATTTAAATATGCTTTTTAATTTTCCAATTATGCTTACCCATAGGGAATGCTCATAGCAAATATTTCCTCTCAAGAAAATGTGGTAAGATCTTACTCTAAAGCAAATCAAAGGATCTCAACACATTTTCAATCATTTGCTTTGTTTTAGCAAATTTAGTCTGTGTGTATTAACTTCCTTATACCTATGGGAATAAGCTAAGGAAGTTAATGTGGGAGCCACTCTCTGATAAATTTATACTTGAATATAGATTTCTTATAAAACCTTCAGAAAAATGAAGGTTGACAACTAAATTGCCTTTGAAGTATATACAGGAAAAATAGGAACATGATTATTCAAATTTTTATGGAATAAATAAAATATGTGGAAATAAAATTTAACTCTACTGCAACTCTTATTCATTCAACTCAATTCTGCAAAAATTTATAAAGCACTAAAAATGTGCCAAGTACCATCCTAGGTGACAAGATAAGTTTTATGCCCAGAAGTCTCACAGTAAAAGGGAATGTACATATAAACCAATGATTTTAAAGTAATATGTTTGTTGCCTAAGATCACAGAGA
Organism: Hystrix cristata; assembly: GCA_004026905.1. Lineage (NCBI taxonomy): Eukaryota > Metazoa > Chordata > Mammalia > Rodentia > Hystricidae > Hystrix > Hystrix cristata. The sequence continues at coordinate 67,766 of PVJO010002936.1, forward strand.
CTGTTGTGGGAGTGTACTTTTGTGGTATGGGAGATTGAACCCAGGGTCCTTGTGCTGTTCTACATCCCCTGACATTTTTTGTTTGTTTGTTTGTTTGTTTGTTTGCTTTTGTTTTTGAGACATGGACTCACTAAGTTGTTAAATTGCCAAGGCTGGGGTCAAACTTGTGATCCTCCTGCCTCAGCTTCCCTCAGCGCTGTGATGAGAGTACTTTTTCAAGGAAATACACTTCATTTCATGTGTCAGAGGTTTACAAAAGAATGCAGGTTCTACTTTCTGGTGAATATTTTTCAAGGTTCAAACATCAACAGAATCTTGTTCCTCCTGTCTTGATTCTGCTTCCTTGTTAATGGTTCTGTTCCTTGGCAAATTAAACCAAAGTTGAGTTCTAGCACCTTCCAGTACTTTACATTTTCTCATTCACAACAAGATAGAAAGAGAATTCACATTTTCCAATAGCTGAAAAGTGTCCAGATGTTGAGTTTCCAGATGCCTTATTGATCTCACTTGTATTATACGTCTGTCCTGAATCAGTCACTGTGGCCAGGGAAAACTGCTGGTAGTAAAGAGATAGGTGGAACTGGATATGGGTGTAGGTAGAAAGTTTTTCTGAATGGCTTGACAATCTGTGGTCTTTCTGAAAAAGTGAATGGAAGACATCATATATCTCAAGGAAGCAACCAGTGAATTCCCACTAAAATGTGTTGCATCCTGCTTCTGAGTAATCCAGTGCCCACTCCTAATACCCACAAGCAACTTGACTGAAAAAAGTCCAAACTCCATTGACTTTACCCAAGAAACTGATCTCTGCATATCTTGTAGTTCCCTTCCTACTGATACCAACCAAATATATGCCATTAAATGGACTTTCCACCGGAATCCAACCTAGCTGCAAGTGCACAAATGCTCAACTCTGGGTCTGTTCATCCATGTGTTAAATATCCACTGATTGTTTTATTCTATGCTAGGCAGCGTACATGTGTCATTTAACAATGTTTAGCAAGACATAGTTTCTACTTATAGAGTATAAATTCTAGTGAAGAAAACAAAAGGAATGCAAAATAAGAAAAAAATGTTGATGGCAGAAGTAGAGTGCTAAGAAGCATACAAGTGAGGCCTTAGGCCGGCAATGGCGAACCTACGGCACATGTGCTGCAGCAGGCTATTGGCACTGCTGGAATCTCTAAAAGTTTGCCATCTCTGCCTGAGACCTTATTTTGTTCCATCCAAGAAGCTTCCCAGGAGGGAAATCTGGAGAAGCCATTAGTCAGGGGAAGAGGGTGGCAGAACGTCGTCCACATCAGGGAGCAGGCGGGTTTTTCACGTGATGAGCCATGTGCTTCTGTGACTAAACAGCTCATGGCAGATAACATGAGTTGACTATCCAGAGAGCATTTTCTCTTTTCACTAAGTAAAATCTAATTCTATTCTGTACTAAAAGGTGCCCACTTGAAGATATTTGCCTTCCAAAACTCCTTTTGGAGTCTTTCTTAAACAAGAAATAAAGAATGAACCAAACAAAAGCAAAGCATACAAAGAAAACACAAAACCAGAAAAGCAGTGGTTTTAAAGACAGTGGAAGATAATTTACCTGAGTAAAGAGATTTTTAAAGTGAGACTTAAAGCTGTCTAAACTGATTTTTAAAAATTCCATCATAAAACTAACTTGGCTCACCAAAATTCACGTTACCAAAACACTTTTCCCCCAGTTTTTCCTTTTTGCTTTCTTTATTACTTGCTAAAATTAAAATTTCCCTGGAGAGTTCTGTTTATTTTATTCTGACAACTGAAATCCATTAAAATGCACAATTAGTGCTCTCAAATATTCAAATAAAAGGAACTGATGTTTCACTGCTTCAAGTCATAAACATAGAAGATCTCGAAAGTCCATTAAATTCTTACCATTATGCTTAGTAGGCAGGTCTCCCTCCTGCTAATGAGGTTTTAGCAAAAGCATGAAAGGTTAAGCGATTAGCTAGAGAGAGTCTGGGATAATGAAGGTGGGGACTGCTACTTTCCTTTTCATTGTAAGCTGGCATTTGCCTTAAATTAGTGTTTCTTTGCATGACAAATAGCACTCATCCGACCTTATTAAAAGATTTCAGAGGAATTTTTTCTGCCAGAAGTCTGTACTTCCCATAATTATTGTAAGGAAACCTGGTGGCCAGTCACTTAATTATTCTTATAATCATGTGTGTAACCATGAGGCTACCTTATATTTGGGAGAAAATGCCATTTATGGCCCTGATGGTAATAAAAAAAATATGGCTTCTGATATATGGAGGTTCCTTATTTCCCTGGGAGTCATGATTTGGTTGCTTTGGATCTTTGTTACTTCCTTCACTGCTGGGACAAAATATCCAACACCCGCAAATTAAGGGAAGAGAGGTTTATTTTGGCTCACAGTTTGTAGTAGGTTCGGTCCATAGACACGGACAGCATGGCAGAAAGAGTTGCTGACATACAGCAGACAGGAAGCAGAAAGAGAGAAAGGCCAACCTGAGGAGGAGACACATGCTTTCAGGCTACAGCCCCAATGACCTCCTCTTCCCATCAGACCCTGCCACCTAGGGCAAGTCAGCTATCAGCCCCCAGAGTCCTATCACCTTTCAAAAGCTCCACGTTTGAGTATATGAACCTTTGGGGGTATATAAACCATAATGGTATGGAACTAGAAATTACTCTGCTTATAGTAGGAAGAGAATTTGAAACTCTATCAGTGGTTTTAGGTGAGAAAGGAAAGGGAGGAGTCATCAATATGTGGCAGATCATATATTATGTCATATAACTATAGAGTGTACTGAGCAGGCTGGGAATATGGTTCAGTGGTTCAGTAGCAGAGCGATTTCTTTGTACGTGTGTGGCCCTGGGTTTGATCCCCAAAACCAATAAATAAATGAAAGAAAAAGAAGGGAGTCATTGAAATAGTGGATTCTTGAGTGATCAAGTTCTGGAGGAATTTGTCATCATTTTACTCACACAGGAGATGTCTCCTGCAATTTTCTCTTCAAAGACCAACAGGTTCTCACCAAGTACTGAAAAACCCAATAATTAAAAATTACAAGAAGCCCTATTTGCTGTTTTATTTACATGTACTCAAGCATCATTCTTCCTGAAAGCCCCCTCTACATCCTGCTGAGGAGCCCACCTTGCCCCCGAACCCTATGTACATATTATCTGCATTATCTTTCAGGCCCAAGCAAAGACAATAGCAACGACTTCATCAGGTTGACCTTTGGGGAAAAAACTCCCCTCCCCAAGCAAGACTCAGTGGACAGCCACATATTAGAGTATCGTAGTTCTTTTTCTTTGTTTGTTTTTGAGACAGTGTCTTGGTGTGTAGTTCAGGTTGGCCTCAAACTCACAGTGATTCTCCTGCCTCAGTCTTCCAAGTGTTGGATTACAGGTGTGAGCCACCATGCCTGGCTCTTTAAGGAGAGGTATGTTAAGGACTCAGGTCTGGCTGGCCCTCATTCTCATAAACAGATTTGCATTCTTAGCCCAGATGCCTTCATTCACAAGTGTCTTTATCCAGCGTCTCCTGCTGGGGCCTCCTTGAGGTGGTGTCTGGGAGAAGCCTGAGAACACCTGCCCACACTCAGTACTTTTCCATTTCCTCTCCCACTCCAGCCTGCTCTTCCCGGTTTCACAGAACTGCAGGAGCCTCGCATTTGAGGTTTCTTCAACAGCAAGATGACCCTCACTTACTGTACTGATTCACTAACCCTCCCCCAGTGTGTCTTATAGGGGAAAAACAAAATGACATGAAGAATTGGCATTTTCTCTATATCAACCTCTGGTTTATATCATCACAAAAAGTACAAATGTGATTATTTGCAAGCAGAGATAAAAAGAATGCAAATCTGCTAAGGGTAGTTTTTCCTGAATATAGCCCACAATGACTATTGACTGATAGCTAACTGGAAAGGCCAATTGTTTCTGTATCTCAGACTATAGGAGATAAAACTGTGATCTCAGTCCTTTTAAAATCTTCCATTAAGTGTTTCTTGGCCAGACAATGGGAGCCAATCCAATGGCAAGATGAAAAGCTTTGCTTTTGAATATCATCAGCTCACTGTTTCAGATGTTCTTGCTAATGTCCAAGCATAGAAACCAGCATCTGACACACATGGGTGTTTAATACTATCTATTGTTGCTCTTGATTTTTTTTTTTTTTTTTGGTGAACTAGAAAATAGAATGACAACTTTTATTCTGCTAATCTTAGGGTTTTTGTTATAAGGAAGAAAACGATTTCAAACAATAAGCCCTTCTAATTGACTATATGGTATTTTATAATTTATAGTTGATAGACAAGATCTATGATGCTGTTTTCTAGTTCAAAATCCAATAGAGAGAAGTGATGATCCAACACATTTTTAATCTATGAAGTCTTTTCCTGAAAATTAGAATGTACTGTCTTAGAATACACAGTGTAGATGCTATCATGGAACTTCAGAAATCGTTAGGGAGCATTACTATTCTGCTAGAGCCACACACTGGGTAGCTGAAACAACAGAAATCTATGTCTGACAGTTCTGGGGACTGGTCCTAGATGGAGGTGTTGTCTCTTTCCTTGGCTTGCAGATGGCTGCCTTTTGCTGTGTTCTCAGGTGGCCTCTTCTTGCACACGCATCGCTGGTTTCTTTTCTTATTCTTACAAAGACACCAGTCACTGATTAGGGCCTTATCCTCATGACTTCATTTGAACTTAATTATTTTTTAGAGAGTCTGTCTTTACATATAGTTCAGGAGGAACAAAATTCAGTCCACAACAGAGTGGATGACTAATTCTTTTGGAGGAGAAGGTCTGTGAAAGAAATAAAATTTCAGCTGAATTTTAAAGGATGAAATTCATAGTACACAAAAAGTGATGGCCAAAGGCCATTCCGTGCAGAAGAAACAGCAAGGAAGTTAGTGCAAATGTATATGTTGTATGTGTTCAGGAAATGGCATGATGTCTGAGATGGCTGGTAAAAATGCACTTGTAAAGCGAACTGATAGAAGCTTTGGTGGATACACTTACATATGTTACGAATAAGGTCTATATGAAAAATGATGCCTTCCTTCGAGAGTTAACACTCACCTACAGGATGAGTCACGGGCCAAATATGAGAATGTAATTTCCAATGAATTATTGGCAAATTTAATTATTAAGAGAGAAAAGGGAATCTGAGAAGTGAATGAGGAAAAAGTTTTAAAATGGACATGTGAAAAAGGAAGGTGAGGAAGGTCTTGATGTGGTTGATTTTAGTCATCAATATCTCCTTTTTAATTTAGCTCTGATTTGAAAAATCACTTTCAAAGAGAAAGACATCTTTGATTCTCAATTAAACATCTAGATACTGAAAGTTTTTCTTCAGAATTTGGATCAAAGCAGTAATTCACAGCTGGAGGCAAATTTGTCCCCCAGGGGACATTTGACAGTTGTCACAACTGGAGAAAAGGGTACACTGGTAAACATCTTACTATGCACATTTTTGTCTTGATAATGGCAATTTAGAAAACCCAAATTGCTAATAATAGTGAGGTTGAAAATACATTGCATTAGAATCAAACACATTTTCAATGTGTTCCTGGTCCTCTGCATGGCTTTTGTCTCTTAGCAAATATTTAAAATGTGTGTGTGTGTGTGTGTATACATATATATATATTTGTGAATATGTATACTGTGTGTTGTATATACATTATATATTGTATTATATATATGTGTGTGTATATATATATATCTGTATGTATATTTGTGTACACATTACTCTTTTGCTTTGCCAGCTGAGGGGACCTAGAAGCAACAACCAACTTAGTAATAATGAACATATTTAATGCTCAAATTTTAGTTTCTAATTCTATTCTCCAACAAAAGGAAGCTGGAATCTTTGGAGAAATGACTGATTCTAAGACTGGGTCAGAAAATATATGAGATGAACCTGAAGTGAAGGGGGAAGGGGAAAGGAACAGAGGGATGAGAAAAAAAAAGAATAGAAGGAAATAATGGAAAGAAAACTTTTGTAAATAAGGAGGGGCAGAGGGGTGCAGGGGAGGGGAGGGGAATGGGAAAAAAAGAAGCAGCAAGATGTACCTATAGAGGTACAAATTCCCTATGATGAATGTTATCATTATGTACATCTAAAATGTACCTTTAAAATTAGAAAAAAAGAGGTAAAAATAAAATTCCATAATGATAAGCTCATGTCAAAGAAACACAGGAGCTAAAAGAAAGAGCTCTCAATAGCCAAAGCTGAAAAAACTTGAACCCAGCAGAAATGGTTTATAATCCAAGCTATAAAATATATACATGAGTCCCTACAGATTTAAGTAAATTATTGAATAAATAATTTGGGGGGATATACTAATATCCCATGCAGAATGAATCCAAGGAATTTATGCAGCTCCTCTGCCCTTGAAGAGGTGATGCATAACTTTGCAACCTTCGCTATGAGTAGCATATAGTGACTTCCCTTCAAAGAGTACAGTGTGGGAAGAGGGAACAAAGAGTGGCTTTGGAGTAGAGACAGCTAACAGACAGCACTTCAGCAGTCTTCAAGCTTAACACGAATAATAAGATATCGCATAGGCAGTGCATACTCCTGACTTGGTGTGATGGAAATGGCACTTTAGGTCTGCGGTCTTTCTTTCCAAAACTTATGATTCCAGTGTAATCATGAGGAAAACATCAGACAAATCTAAGATGGGGGAAATTCCAAAAAGTATCTGGATGATATTCTTTAAAATTGTCAAGGTGCTCCAAAAGAAAGTGTGAGATACTGTTACTAGGAAGAGGATCCTAAGGAAAGAGCAGCTGGATGCAATGTAATCTGCTCAATGGGCCTCTAGAACAGAAAAGGATACTACAGTTACGGTATAAGGAAACAGTTATGGTATAAGAAAATCTGAATCAAACACTGACTAGCTGATAAAAATACATTCATGTTGGTTCATTAACAGTTAAAAAAGCGCCATATGTAATGAAAAATCTGACTCCATCATTTATTATGTGACTACTGACAACTTTTAAAATTTATCCATTTGTCCTTCCCTTCTGCCTGCATCTAGGCAATGAGACAAGAAAGTCTTGATGTCCCCCCCTTGGGTGGTAGGTTCAAACCACATAGCCTCCTGTTTATACGTTGCAATTCTTACTCTAGCAAAAAACTCTGTGTCACTCTCCTTTTTTGTCTCTCCTAAACCATTTGGAGCTACCTTGCGATGACTGCCTATTGCGTCTCAAAAACCTCGTTATATATGTAGTAAACAATTTCATGACATCTTGGTGTATAGCAGCATCCTTAGTCTTGATAGCCAAAGCAAATTTTGGGGGGAGTTCCTTCCTGTTTCTTCAGGATGGCTGTTAATATAAGACATTAATATCAAGGGAAACAGGGCATGGAACATATGGAAATTCTCTGTCTTGGCAATCTCTCTGGAAATCTATAACTCTTGTAAGATAAAGTTTATTTTTAAAAAGTCTTTGCAGTTTGCAAGGACACAGTTACAATATAACCTGATGCCGACTTCTAGATGGAATGACGGCTTGAAAAGACCATTTAGTTTTGCCAGAGGACTCTTATCATTGTCAGTACAAGTTAGATTTCTTTCAAGGCAAATTTCACCAGGAAATAAATTGGGTTTCCTTGTGATTTATTTCTATTAGGTTTTTTTTTTAAAAAAACAAAGCACATAACAGATTTGTATTTATTGTCGATTCATCGTAGAGAAGACATATGCACCTCTTCTGTGGTCGATGTACTTTGATCCGGAATAGTCGTACATGCATAATTATGCTCAGAAAATGTCTTAAATATCTCAATAAAAGTGTTCAATTTGTGCTACTTTTGTAAAGGTGCATGTGTAGATGAGAGCAAAGGTCTAATCACCAGGCAGAAGAAATTGCTTTCCTACATATTGTATTTCTGTTAGCACTTATTTATTTATACCTTATGTAATCATAATAATGGTAATCTTACCTACTAATACCTGAAGATATGTTATCCTTTCCGTACACTATCCCTTTTAATTTTCACCTTGCTGCAGGGGGCAGGTTTTCTGTTTTATAAATGAGAAAACTAAACCCTGGGAGAGGTTAAATAACTTGCTTAAGGCCTCTTAGCTAATAAGTGGCAAGTCTCACGCCTAGATGACTACAGACCCTCAGCTTGCCCCAATACATTACAGAATTTGCTATGTACATACTAATGTTCCACAGCTAGATTTGAATTCCTTCGTTAGAGGAATTATGTTGTTACCATGAACATGACTTAGCACCACACCTGGAAAAGGCATGTACTGCATTCATTCTTACTTTTCTTTTAATACATAAATTTTCTTGGCTCAATCACATACAAGAATAATCTGTCCAATTACTTTCAGCTGCTTCAGTCATCATAATTACCACGAGGAGGCAATACTGCTAGAAGCATGTATAGTATAATGTGCATACAGAATTACATAGAGGAAAAATTCATTCCCAGTGGAAACTGGATAGTAATTGTGTTGCTGAAACTCAGTTGTGTTGTTGTCCTGTATCACTACATGGCATTTACTTTCCCCTGGGCCAGAAAAGCCATTCTTGGCCTGCATTTTAAAAGCTCCCTAGAGGACAGGATGTTTTTAAGAGCTGTTCTGAGAGGGCGTATGAAATATTATTGTTTGTCTATGGATTCTGGATAATGGTATAGCTGCCTAAAATCCCAAGGCCTATTTAAATTACTATGAGCTATCAGACAGCCCTTCATTATGAAGGAGCACTGTACTATGCAGTAGCAATTTGGTAACTTAAAATATTTCTTTATCAAGAGCCATCAAGTTAGTATAATAAGAATTTTATGTCAGATTTTATGGATTTATTTGTACTCTGAATCATATGTGAAATACTCTTTTCCGTTTTTCTGAATAGATATTTTATCATCATATGTATGATGTGGGTTAAGCCCAGCTCTCTTGAAAATCAAAAGAAGATACTTCCTTGGTTCTGAATAATGTTCTAAGTGACATTATACATCTTCAGATTTGTGAGCTTTAAGCAAATCTAAATTATGCTCTTTTGTTCAAGTTTTCTCTCTTTTTGGCCTTGCATAGAATGGAAATTCACCACAGCTCCTTGAAGAGGTTGAATTAAGCTTCTTAGGTCTTTGTGGCATCCTTGTCAATTACACTGCTCAATTTTTAGGACTCACAAGAAAGACTGTACCTAAGATTTGACTGGGAGCTATATGGTAAGTGAGCAGTATAGTTGTAAAGCCAACAGCCCCCATTTATACACTCCATTTTACACTTAGCTTGGTCTGTGATATTGGGCGACACCTTTTACTTTTTAGACACTTGGATTACCCTTAAGTAAAAGTAAGAGAGTGGGTCACCTCTTAATCTAACATTTTATAGTTTATAATTGCATGGTAGGACCACAATTATGCAAGGTACACTTTGAATATCTTATACCGGATTTTTTTTTAAAGCTTGAATTGCTATAGCTTTGAGTTCTGAGGAAATACAACTATCTGAAAATGATTTGTGCACTTTAGATGTGGACTCAGGAAGAATTATGTTAAGGTAGATGTACAAGATGTAAAATTCTATGGGAATTTATTGGGCACAAAATAACCTAGAAATTTTTGACCCAACTAAGAGCCTGCCTACTTACCCAGATGACTTTCTGCCACTATTTACAAGTGGCTTTTTAAGGCTTATACTCAACTACTGCTTCGGAAAGTATCTGTTTCAAAGGCATATTCTGGGTTCTTTCTGTCCCTACATGCAGAATCAGACTTACCTGCTGAAAGCAATTCACAGAAAGCATAAGACTGTAACATGTGTGTGGAAGAATCATAGAGCTAAGAGGTATTGGAGAGATAAGTGATCAGAAAGCAATTTGAAGTTGCTGATAGGGTTTGAAAGTGGCTTTTTAAAAATCCAAGACAGGAAGAACAGTAGACAATGGAGTAAGAAATGAGGGAGCAAAACTTGCAAATATCTGGAGAGAAAGACTCTCACGCAAAGGAAAACACACCTTCACAGGCCTTGGGATAGATCTGTGCCTTGTATAGTTAAGGACCTACGAAGAGGGCAGTGTGGCTGGAGCAGCAGGTGTTAGAGGTGTAGGAGGAGAGGAAGTCACAAAGTGATTAAGGGGCCAGACAATAGGGCACTTGGAAGACCATGACCCAACTCCTAAGGAAACGGCAGAGAAGCGTCATATTCTGACTTATGTTCTTACAGGGATACAAAGGATGCTGTGCTAAGGACAGGATTTGGGGTGCAAAAGTGGAGGTTCAGAGCTCAGTTAGGAAATTATTCCAATAGTTCAGGTAAGGGAATCAGGGTAGTAACAAATAAAGTTATGAAAAGTGATTAGACTCAAATGGAAAATTCCAGGAATAGAGAATTCACGTTTTAAGATACATGCTATTCTTTCTAGCTTAGTAGTACCACGTCATCTCTTTCTGTCCTGCGCAAGATATGAATCCTCCCTTTGTCTGGTTTATCCACACTATGTACACTACCCGCCCATTGGCAGCTGTCTCGACTATCAAACGGAGTACCATGATATTCGTGGTACTTGTGCGTAAGTGAAATAAGGATTTCACCCAACAGTAGCCCACATCTCAAGGGTAGCAGTGATGCAGTTTAGATATTCCAGAGATAGAAAGTGCTTCCTTGAAGAAAGAAGGTGAAAACTCTCAACTTACTGAGGAAATGACAAGTGTATGTTGAGGTTTCTACATGTTAAAATGTAAGAAGAAAGAATTATAATGCTCGTTTTGCTGCAGCATTTCACATTGCAAAGGTTACAGCCACAGGCTATGATAAATGTTTAGTAAAGATGAAAAAATTAGTCATATAGATGAAAGACATGAACAGAAAACATGTTTTGACTGACAGCAAAGTGTTGCGCCAGAAAACATTCAGCCCTTACAAAGACTTTAGCAAAGAATCCCCTGAAATGAGTGATATCAAGCCATTTACTGCAAACAAAGGATGATTACACAGATTCAGGGACAGGTTTGTCCTGGAAAGTGTAAAAATTACTCAAGAGGCTGCATCTGCAGATGAAGAAACTGCAGAGTTGAACAAATTGATTAAGGAGAAAAGGTGCCTTCCCAAGTAAATCTTCAACTGCGATGAAACCAGGCTCTTCTGGTCAAAGATGTCCAACAAAATGAACATTCATGAAAATGTAAAGGAGGCAACAGGACATAAACATGGAAGGACAGATTGACTCATAACACCCGGCAGCGCTACGGGGCATATGCTAAAACGAGGCACAGTGAGAAGAGTGAAGAGCCAGGTGCTCTCAAAAACAAAAGCTACATTTTGAGAGATAACACATGCACATAGCTTTTATTATAATTTATTTTAGTAGTTATTCTGTATTAGTTATCGTTAAATTCTTATTGTGCCTAATTGACACATTAGATGTATTCATCGGTACACGGGTATAGGGGAAAACAGCATGTGTATGTGAGCTTGGTATTATCTGTGGTTTCAGGCATCCACTGGGGTCTTGGAACATACCTTCCATAATAAAGGGAGCTATTCTATTTTTTATATATATACTTTACATTTGCGTTTAAAATTTAAAAGATGTTTATAATGCATTCAATTGGAGGTTTCCAGTAGGTATTTATATAAATTAATCTTTGAATCCTCCTAACAGCCTTTGGAGGTAGGTTTTATTACAGGCGGTACCAGGTGGGGCATGTGATTACACAGATTCAGGGACAGGTTGCGATTGTTATCCCGATTGTACACTGTAGGTTTGAGAGCACGTAGATAATATGTAAAGGAGTAAATACTTGAATACAGGCCCCGAGAGTGCCATGTTCCTCACCATGTAGATTTAATTGCCTTCTCAACTCTTCCACAGTAGCACAAGAATATGTGTTTACAGGAAAAATAAAAGGATTCACAGACAAAGGTGGTTTCCCATGAATTATCATCATCTGTATTTAAATCTTTGTGTGGTATTAAACACTCACGTCATATGTCATCTAAATTTAGATGATTGTTTTCACAAATTAACAGTCGATAAATCAGCGGAAGAAATATTTTTTCAATATATATTCCAAGTGTTCTGAGTAAGGCTTCATTTATTCATTCTCCTTAGTCATTCAGTGGACATTTATCGAGTCTCTAGTAAGCAGCAGGTATTGCAGTGCAGATAAGATTGAACTTTCTTCTCTCTATAAACTTGGACTTTAGTGGAAGAACACAAAATAAATCAAATAAGAGCTCATGTAAGTGTACAGTTCAGCTATAATGAGCATTCGGAAAGGTAGATGAGGGATCTGAGGGAAACAAGTTCTAAATACAAGAAATATTGTTCGCAATGTTCAGGTGCAAAGAATAAGGGAGAAATTCGCAGTTTTCCATAGGCTAAACTGTACCGGGGAGATTTGTGAAAGATTCGTGAATTACGTGACTATAGTTAACATTGTCTTTCTCTCAGGTAATGGAAATTATTCCCAATACTTAATCTTAGTAACATTTCATTATTATTCCTTTTCCTGGTGTCGAACACTCAGTTGCTACGTTGATGTGAACCTTGCCTGGGACATGGTTATAGTCCAAATCTTGAGTCTCGTGTCAATTTTGCTCTCATTTATGAAAATAAGACACTAATTCCAAAACATTAGTTCTTTAATTCTTCTTTTTAATTAGTGCTTTTTTTTTTTTTTTTTTTTTACTTTTCTTAGTACATGTTTGTAGTAATGATTAGATTCACAGTAAGGAATTGGTACGTGTACACAACACATTTCAGTTCCCTTCTTTTTCCTGCTCCCTCCACCTGCTTTCATTTTTCCAGCATCAGATTATTTATCTTATAAAAACTTATAAAATTAATTCTCATATATACAGTTTGAACACTCATGGCTAATAGCCATCATCTACAAATATTTTTCCACTTTCTATTTTGCTTGTTAGTTAAACTTTATTCTCTAATCAACATATGGGAAATAGTACACAATTGAAAATGAATAGATAGTTGTATCTTGATACATACTAACAAACTAAAGAATAATTAAAAGAATGATATTGACAATACCTTACATTTATTTAGGCATATACAGTTTATGAAGCACTTTTACATTCCGGGTGTTATGAATCCTCACAAAACTTATTACAGGGATTCTCAGCTCTGAACGTACAGAGATTTAGCTAGGAAATTAAAACATTTGAATGTTTTGGTTTCTCCAGAAACCCAATGAGTGGTAAGTATAATTTTAAAAATTTCCAGTTATCTATAAAATATGCTCAGGCTTCATGAAATAGTAAAGTAAGTCATACTGTTCTCAGGTTCTGAATGAGGAAATTAAAACAAAATAATTTTCACAACATCATGTATTTTCCTAACTTTGTGATTGTTAACCTTCCCAGTCCATATGCCTTTTTTGTAACAAATATTTTGCTATTCTTTTAATTTTGAAGCTCATCTACTATAATTTATGGCATAATTTAAATATTCTATGTGGAGTTCTACTTCCAATTAAGAAGTAAACAAAGTGGGTTGGGGATTTAGCTCAGTGATTAGAGTGCTTGCCTTGCAAGCACAAGGGCCTGAGTTCGATCCCCGGTACCACAAAAAAAAAAAAAAAAAAGTAAACAAAGTAAAAGAATTCCATAACTGCTAATAAACAAAAAACAAAACCATAAAATAAACAAAACCAATTTGCATTACAATAAGATACTTGCTGATAAAAGAAACATCAAAAAATCTTAACTATATAAAGATAAGTCACTCCTAAATAAGGAAGGAACAGAAAATATTTTTATACCCAAGACCAGTTATTGAAAGTAGGAGTAAGATAGGCAGAGGAGAAAGTCTGACAAAGAAGGATCATGTTTTCTAATGTGAAGAGAAACCAGTAAAAATTTTGGTGACACTCTGGTGTAACATGCACATTCAAGGATATCCTAATAAAAATCTGAATGTGCTCATTTTGTGGAAATTGACAAGATGATTTCTAAATCATCCTAATTTTAATGCAGATTTTTTTTTGAAATATGAAGATCCTAGAATAGTTAAAAAATTTGGAAAAGAATAAGTTACACAAATGATACCACCTAATATTAAGATGATATAAACCTTTAATAGTCAACACGATATTTTTGTAATGAGCAACAAAGCAATATAACATGATTAAGAATTCAGAAATACAGAGATACATATGTGATCGACTAATTTTAACAAGTGTTATGGTAATTCAATGGCAAAATATTTGTATTTTTAATAAATGGTATTAGAACAACTGAATATCCATGTGAAAAAAGAAAAAAAAAACAAGCAATCTCTTCTTTATGCCAGGCATAAATATTAATTTGAAATGATGTAGGAGTAAACATGAAGAATTAAGGTCATCAAACTTCTAGAAGAATATAAAATGTCCTTGTAAACTATAGGTAGGCTGATTTTTGATAGGCTATAAAAAGCAGTCAACATAAAAATATAATTTATGTCTAACAGATCACTTGTTCTTTGAAAGGATCTGTTCAGAAAATGAAAAGACAAGCCATGAACTATGAGAAAATATTTGTAGTATCTTTACATGACCAAAGGTTAGTGTCAAAAAGTCAACACAGTGCCTCGCTATTACCTAAGAAGAAATAAAATAAAGCAATTTTAAATAAAACCTGTATTGCACCACATACATGAAACAGAGGCTCACAATTAGAGGCAGAATCATTCTGAATGTGCTGGATGGTAGCAGGAAAAGGTTACTCTCCATGTCATGATTTTTTGAAATGGAGTACAACTGTTGTAAGGCCTGGACAAAACCTGGGACTGACTCTCTCTCTCTCTCTTCATGTGTTAGTTTAATTTTTGGAAATTCTAATGTATATTAAAATTGTGCAAGATATATTTTGTGTTTGTGTGTTAGAGTCTCAACTTAGGTTAATAAGAAGAATTGCACTCACAAGAAAGTGTGATGGTACCTTTAAGCTACAATTCTTTGATGCATGAGACTGTCCAACTTATTGTACAGCCTGATGAGTAAACACTGCTAGGAGTTCTTAATTATTGTGACAATAAAAGTTTCCCCTACAAATTTCTAAAATTTCCCTTAGGGGAATAGTATCATTTTTGAAGAAAATGGTTGTTATATTAATTCAGTCCCCCAGTCAAAAAAGGAGGAGAAGATGAGAAATAAATACAAGAAAAGAAAAGAAAAGAAAGAAAGAAAGAAAGAAAGAAAGAAAGAAAGAAAGAAAGGAAAGAAAGAAAGAAAAGAAATAAAGAAGGAAAGAAGGAAAGAAAGAAAGGGAAGGAAGGGAAGAGAATTGTTTTATGGCTTGGGCAATAGCTGAATGGGAAATTGTTTCTCTTGTCTTTGGTTTCCACAGATGAAAATATAAATATAGTTCTACCAGTTTCTGTGTTTCAAAATATTTATTTATTTTAGAAATGAGAATGTCCTGCTAGCAAGATGATAGAGACAACCTCTGCTGAATTGTTGTCTGGCACATATAAAGAAGCTAGCCACTGCTTCCTTGGTTGGTTGTCTATAAAAGCCAATAAAATGAATATTTTCAACTTTGACAGTGAATGAAATACATTTAGAGAGGTGCTAGATTGAAAGCTGTGCTCTGCAAATGGCTTGGCATAGGTGACAAGACCCCGTGGGCCCGACCTACGAGAACCACTGGATTTTGAGTCAACAGAGCCTGAGCCCCTGATCTACCTCCTAGCTTGAAAATGTTAGCAGATTTTCTGTCCTTGGCGTTGGTTATGAACAGATGCTTCACCGTCCAGGGAAGCCTCTTCCTAGGAAAGCAGAAACAATTTCTCATGTGTCTCTGTGGCTTTATCGTGAACACAAGTCTCATGTTTGTCATTTCATGTTTACTCATTCTGGATCCAAGTAAACCAGTTAAAAAAGCAGCTTGGCCTTTCCACTAGGCTTCCAGTTGCCCTCATGCTTTTCATAGAAAGCACTTAATCTCCAAACTCAAGGCAATGTAGACAGTCTTTCAGATAGTTTCAAAAGAGAGGGGAAAGCAGATAATTTCAGAAATACACTGTATATTGTTCCAGCTACAGCCTCTACTTTGAAAATACCACTTCATGGGATCTTCATCTGTAACCTCTGTTATAAAAGAAAAGATGACTCATCTTAAAATCGTATTTTTAGGGTTTTGAAGATCCTAAAGTCTCTGTGACATGTGTCCAACAGAGTCAAGCTAGCAATTGTATAAAACAGAAGATGGTGAAACCCCTTTTTATTTCATTCCATCTGTAATTAGTAAAAAGTGATGATTTGCAAACCCAGTGCAAATTCATTTTACTAAAGAAAACAAACATCTTCATTTCCTCTTACACATTAAAAACATTTTCATAGA
The DNA here is from genome assembly GCA_004026905.1 of Hystrix cristata. Taxonomy (NCBI): domain Eukaryota; kingdom Metazoa; phylum Chordata; class Mammalia; order Rodentia; family Hystricidae; genus Hystrix; species Hystrix cristata. The sequence continues at coordinate 84,096 of PVJO010002936.1, forward strand.
TGTGTTGACGGTCAGGGTTGGAGGGTCCCATATCTAATAACCAATCTAATAGTTAAATTTTTCTTGCAATCTACCACAAATATTAAAAAAAAAAACACCTTGTGTTGGAGAACATATGAGCCTAGTAAACAGGGCAGGTCTTTGGAAACACTGGCAAGTATAGAACTCAACTATTGGCATTTTAAAAGTACATGCCCCAATCCCCCAATTGGAATTCTTTTTTGGTACCAGCACCCTTAGTCTTGATCTATTTGCAAGATTCCATACCATCATGTTCATTTTCCTTTGCATAGGAATCCATTTGTCTAAGTCTTTGTTCTTAAAAATTTACTTCATAGTTATTCCAGGCCTCTCTGACTGTTCAATTGCAGATAGAACTTTTATGATTCTCTTAGGTAAACTAATTTTGCCTTTTTATTTTTCCCCTTCTAATGGATTTGCTTTATATTATTAAACATATATACTATATATATTCTTAAACATAGTACTATATAGAGCTATTGATATTTTACCTACCCTAAGTACAATTGTTTACTCCATCATGATGTTTCAGTCAATGAGAGAATGCATATGAAATTGTGACCCCTAAAACTGTAGCGAAGCTGAAAAGTTTCTAGTCGTGTTGTAGCTGTTTTATGTCACTGTGGTACAAAACATCACATGTTTGTTGTGACGCTGGAATAAACCAACCTACCATGCTGCCAGTCCTGTGAAAGTATACACATATAATACTTGATAATGAATAACTATGCTATTGATTTATGTATTATTATACCTTTCATCATCTAGACTGTACTCCTTCCACCTCTAAAAATGTTTAGTGTAAAGCAGCATGACGTGTTTGTAGCAGCACCCTCATACATCTTCTGTTGATTGTGTCCCTTGATTGCATTAAGGGCTATATGCAGTGATGGACCAATACTATCTAGGTGTAAGTACATTCTATGACAGTCACACAATGATGGGACCATCTAATGATGCGTGTCTCAGAATATGACCCTGTTGTTAAAGGATGCATGACCACATATACATATATCCTTATAAAATTTGTTTTCTTATTTATGTGTATTTGTTTTCAACTTGTACAAACTGTATTGCACTGTAAATCTCAGTCTAATCATTTATTCACTTTCTACAATGTTAAGGTCCACTAACATTACTGTACTGCATCTAGTTTCTTACTCTATAGAGCTACACAGCCTTCCATAGTATACAACTATCCCCTTTTACAAGTCCTTTACCTTAGAAATAGACATTAAGCATATTCCTTATTCCCATCATTATAAACAATGTCATAGTGAACAGGCTTGGATATATATCCTTCTGAATCTCTGCGAGAAGCTTGCTGAGCTGTCCAGGCATAAGATCACTGAGTTATAAAACATACAAATTCTTGATTTTTATGAACTCTGCCACGCTACTTTCTGGTGTGACTGCATTGGTTGATTATTCTTCCCATTTATAGTGTCCAATGTTTATATTGAAAATTGCTCAATGTTAGATAGCATTTTCTTATTTTTTGCTATTCTCATGGGTATATATTGATTTTTCATTATTAACTAACATTTTTCTACTAATTGTGATTTTGAGCATCTTGCCTGGCTTTGTTCCTCAACTAAGCTTAAAATTTCCCTATAAACTTGGTAAAAAGTGTATTCTTCCACATTTTCTTCCATATGATCACCATTCTATCTTTACTTACATGTCTGTCTTTAATTTAGGGCTCATTTGGCATGAAATTAAAAAATAAAGACTACATTTTTCGCCTTATGGTGAGCTAGTTTTTTAATAACATCGCCACCTTTACAATGTGATTCTCCCTCTTGCTTTGTGGGACTCTCCCCATCATATCCATATCATATGCGTAGCGTATCATTTTTATATGAACAAGGGTCTAATTATATTTCCTCCATGGCATTCCATTAGTCTTAAGTGTATTTTCTGTTTCTGTATCAGCATCATAGCTTTTAAAAATCACCATGGTTTGCTAATATAGGCTAATGTCAGGTGGGTTTAGTCTCCCTGTTCTTTTTCAAAGTTGATTTAGCTATGCTTTGTCTTTTCTTTCATATGAACTTCACAGCGAAGTATTTAAGCTCTCCAACTGTACTTTCTGTTGCTATTGTGGTGAATTTACAGATTAATTTGGGAGGAAATTGAACTCTATTGTACATTAGCCATCCCATGCATAAACATGGTATATCCCTCCATTTATTCAAATATTCCTTTACATCCTTTAATATAGTTATTTTCAGTGAAATGTTTTATACATTCATTGCTGAGTTTATTTCCATGTAATTCACATTCTTTATTACTATTGTTTCATATTATCTTGCATTAAGACTGAAAATGTTTTGTAAAATGAATCAAGTAAGTCAAAGGATCTTACATACAGAAAAAATCTTGGCAGAAACAGACGTATACATGTATCAAATTATCATGCTGCACTCATAATTATGTGTAATTAAACTGTAGCAATTAGTTTTTTTTTTTTTTTTTTTTTTTTTTGGTGCTGGGGATCGAACTCAGGCCCTTGTGCTTGCAAGGCAAGCACTCTAATCACTGAGCTAAATCCCCAGCCAGCAATTAGTTTTATAAAGAATAGATGTTGGTTTTTCGATTGTGTTTGTAGGATTATGAAATGCTTTGGACTGATGACTGCTCTGAAAGGTTAGTTGTGCTCATTTTCCTGGATTGCTTCTTATCACCCTGCACTGGCCACACTTCTTGTCTAAAGCTAGGAACTATGACTCCCAAGTCTAATTTCTTTTTTTTTTTTAATTTTTACCAAGAACATGTATTGGTACATTGTATACATAATGATCATAGTCAACATGGCTATTTTGTACCTGTACATGATACATCTTGGTTTTCCCCCCTCTTCCCCCTTCCCCTCCCCTCCCTTCCATTCACCCACCCCTCCCGATTTGCAACAAGTCCAAGTCTACTTTCGATGAGAGTAATTCCTATAAGATTGTGGAGGCAGAAGGAAAGCAGAAACCATTACTCACAGTAAATCATGCCAGTCAGACATGTTGGCAATCAGACTCAGTAGGTTTGACAGCCTTCTGTGTTTTCCATAAGCTCCCAAGTTGCATCCTAAGCTTTGCACAGGATCTGGCAGTTTTTGTCTCTCAGTTATTCAGTTACTTAAGACCTCCACTTCCTTAGCAACACTCAAATTCCTCTTCCAAACAACATCTCTCTATGTCACAGCAACTTTGTTTCCCTGACTAAACTCAGATTGATATAGCCATACTTACATCTTTCAGTATGTGAAGGAGTTCTTGAAGCATACATAAAATTTCTTTACAAAAATTACCAAATTGGGTTTAGTTAAGAAATAAAGCAGTCTAGCCTTGGGAAGTCTTGGGGCAATTCATGTTCTGGATATATTGACAATAATCCCTTTGTTCTCATTTTTGATGATGAGGGAGGAAAAAAAGAATGATAATGTTATTTAACTCAGCCCTATTACAACACCACACAAAAAAAATTCTAAAATCATGTAACTAATAACATTTTTTCATTTTACAGAGCCAAGCACTCTGTGATAGATGGCATACTGGCTCAAATTTTTCATTCCTTTCTCTATACTCTCCCTTTCACATGTAAGTGTGCAATATTGCTTACAAGATTGAGAGTATAGTTCTGTACTTTTTCACTTGTCGTTCTGCCACATATTATTTTTCGTCAATGACAATTTGGTACAGAAGATGCACAAGAGCTTACAATGAATTTACCTAATAAAGCTATTTCTTGTCCTGCCTTCATCATGTGGCAGACATTATAAATCCTTAGAAGTTGCCTATTGGTCATTCCACAGACTGGCAATTTGATGAAGCTGTCCACCCCAGCCCTGCCCAATCCAGCTCAGCCCAGCCCAGCCCAGCCCAGCCCAGCCCAGCCCAGCCCTGCACAGCCCAGCCCAGCCCAGCCCAGCCCAGCCCTGCGCAGCCCAGCCCTGGCCAGCCCTGCCCAGCTCTGGCCAGTCCAGCCCAGCCCAGCCCAGCCCAATGTAATTTAAATCTGCTGACCTGCAGGGGTGGTCACAATTTAGCCACAGTTAACACAATCTGTTCTTGCTATAGTTGCTGAATAGAGCCTCTCTTGCCACCCCACCTACACGAGTTGACTTTAAAATCCATAAGCATGAATAATTACTCCTTTAAGCCATTGAGATTTAGAGTGGTCATCAATGTAGCATTATTGTGAAATAATACTGATGGATAATACACCGTGATAAAACTAGATTTTTAACAAGGTTTCTAGTTGGGTAAAGTTTTAGAAAACCTATTAAAGTAACTTAACTCATCTAAATAAATGTAGAAAAATCCTGTGATTAATTAAAAAAGAAACTTCTAAACTCTTAGCAAATTAGAAGTAGAAATAACTTTCTTAACCTGACTGCATATACTGTGATCTCATATTGAATGACAACGCTTCAGGAACATTTCTTTAATAATCAGGTAAAATTGTTCATTATCCTCTTCTATACAACATTATTAATGGGGGTCCTACTAGCAGAGTAAGAAAACTGAAACAAAGAGAAGAAAGTTGGAAAGGAATAAACACAGTTGTTTCTGTAGAAAGCCCAAGGGAATCTACAAGTTATTACAATTAATAAGAGATCCTGCAAAGTTCTTGGCTCTAAACTAATAATAAAACAAATTGATTTTCCATTAAGTTCAATTACATACAAAATAGACAGTTGTCCCTTGGTATCCATGGGGATTGGTACCAGGCTCCAGAGTGTACCACAATTTCAGATACTCAAGTCTCCTATGTAGAATAGCATAACATTTGCATATAATTTATGCATAAACTTTCTCCAGATTATTTGTAATAACTAATAAAATTTAAATGTCACGTAAAAGTTGTTAGATTGTATTGTTCAAGGAATAATGACACAGAAATGAAGTCTGTAGGTATTCAATAAAGACATAATTATTTTTCTCAATACTTTTAATCCGCTGTTCATTGAATCCACAAATGCAGAAACCATAGTTAGAGACGGCTGATTGTATAAATTCTATCCACAAATATAATGTACTTATCTATAAATGAATCATCAAATATAAGGTGTGAGAACAATAATGAAAGAGTTATAAAATTTAGCTAAGTAATATTCTAAAAGGCCTGTGTGTATGGGAATTTATTTCATACACATGGATAGTCAGATTTAATATCATTAATTAGGTAGGTATTCTGATTCATGCTATAACTGTGCAATTCCAAGAATAGCAATGACAACTTCTAGAAAAGGAAATTTATGGTGGTGTGTGTGGGGGGGTTAATCTTTCCAGAGAGCAAGATTTATCATACGGCTTTAGTAAGTAGAATAATGTGGCTTAGGGAAACAAGGTGGGGGGGGGGGAAGGTCCATTGATAGGAAAAGAAAAAGAGAAAGAACTCTCCTAAAAGAAAAAGAGCTCCCAAATAAACTGATATAGGAAACTGAAACTTGACATTATTCTTTTGTCAAGGCAACTAGGATCAGATATGTACCTCAGTAAATGGCCCTAAGAAAAAAGTTAGCCCTTAGAAAGAGATACAATTAGGTCTCAAAATAAGTCATAGAAAAATCAATTCCAGGTAAAATTAAACCTAAATATGAAAACATTTAACAGCTCTAAATGAAACGTGGAATTATACCTTTATAATCTAGGTGTAGAAAAGGATTCTTTAACAAGACAAAGAGAAACTTGTCTAGGAAAAGAGTACTACATTAGATTGTATGCCATTAAATACTTACATATGTCACACACACAAATCAAGTGAAAAATCAAGCATAGACTGGAGAAAATATTCAGAACCTATTTTTAAAAAGATTAGTTAGCATCGAAAATAATTGGATAAAAATCCCAAAGGAGAAAGCGGAAAATGTTATGAATTAGAAATTCGCAGAAAAGGAAAACTACATGACCAATGTTCACTTGGAAAAGATACTATTCAGTGTTTAAAAATCAGGAACATAATGCATGCCGCTTTGCAGCTATCAGATTGGAAAAGTGCTGGCAAAAATGTGAAGAAAGAGGAACTTGTACAGTACTGATAGAAATAAAAAGTAAGTAATCACTCTGAAGAATCATTTGACTAAAACTACTAAAGATGAAGTTGCATGTCTCCCTCTGATCAGCAGTTCTGCTTCTAGGTGTCTACCTGAGGGAGACTGATTCATATTCCCAGGAGACTTGTATAATGTTTATGAAAATGCTTTTCGAAATATTAATAATTGGAACCAACCTAAATGTCATCTGGGAGAATGGATACACTCTTATTGCTGTATTCATGCAATAGAACATTATTTAGTAATGAAAATGAATTAGACCTGTGTCTGCTAATAGAAAACAGTGTACAAATTAAGTTGTTGAAGACTATATCCATTATAAGGCTGACATTATTTGTATAAAATTTAAAAATGTGCCCAAATAGTACATAATATTAAGAAATACACGATTATGCAGTGCAGTACAAGGATGTTCATGGAAAAGATAACTACCTAGCTCGAAATAGTAGTTACTGGCAGTGAAGGACAGGAGTTTTAATACAAATATGGGGTCATACGTGTTGGATTCAGGAATATCTGTTATATTTTATTTCCAAAGCTGGTGGTCGATAAAGGGTGCTTAGTTTTTTTAAAAAAAAATTGTAAAAGTGTTTCATAATCAAAGAAGTCCTAGCAAAAGCTCTTTCTGAGGTCAGCTGAGAGTTATTTATTCTGAAGAGTCCTTTCTGAGGGGGCATTTTGGTTTTTTGCTTTTCCATAGAAGGGAGTGGGGTTCTTGCAGATAAATCAATTTTTGTTGTTTTTCTACTACGCTGTAAATTCTCCATTGCAAGAATTATGCTTTAATTATCTTTATATCCCTGTGACTCACTAATTCTGAAAACATAAAACAAATATTTTATGAATTAATGAATGAGTCAGATGGACATACAGGTTAGAGACCATGGGCATAATACTCCAGATATCCATGTACCAGCTCAGATTGCTTTGGCACCAAGTACTAGCATCATTCCACTGTTTTCCTTCATCTCTCTCTCTCTAGAATTAATTACATTTTCCCCTGCAGAAAAATTTGACCTATCACTCCTGAACAATTATTGTGATGAAACTTTTCCTGTGTTCCACAGAACACCATTGTTCAGTGAAATATTAGTAGTTCTACTTCAAAAGATCTCATGATGAAACACATTTGACGTAGAATTTTAAAATGATGAGGATTGAGAAAAACCCTACAGCTAACATCATATGTATTGATGAGAAACCGGATGCTGTTCATTGCTTTACAATGGGAACAAGACAAGATGCCCCTTTCTCAACATTCTTATTGAACATTGTGATGGGAGTGTTAGCTAATATAAGAAGACAATGAAAGGGAATTAAAATATACATATTGAGAAGGAAGATGTACAACTCTCTTTGACTGTAGATGGTATAACAGCCTACATCATATCACAAAAATCTGAAAAATTGAGTTAGAGTAGCAAAGTCACCAGTTATAAAGTTAGTATCGACAAGTCAGTTATTTCCTTGTATACTAGTGAAGAACAATTAGATTCAAAGTGTTAAAATACCATTTACGGTAGCAAAAACAAAAACAAAAAAAAAGAAGCACTCATCTCTAAACCTAATAAAATATAAACAAAATTTATATGCAGAAAATTATGATTCTGATGAAAGAAATCAAAAAAGATTTGAATCGATGACAACTTATTCTGTGTTCATAGACTGGAAGACTCAGTACCATCAAGACGCCAAGTCTTCCAACTTGATCTATAAATTTAATGCTATTTGTAGCCAAAATCTCAGCAAGCTATTTTGTATGTATTAGAAAACTAATTGGAAGCTTTATGTGGAAAGGCAAACAGCCTAGAATAGTCAACATAATACCAAAGAGGAAAGATAAAGTTGGAGGAAAACACTTGCAAATGCATATCTGATAAAAGATATATGGAAAATATGCAAAGAACACTTAAAAATCAAAACTAAGAAAATAAACCATTTAAAATGCCAAAAAGTCTTACAGACAACTGGCCAAAAATAATACATAAATGGCATGTGGAAAGATGCTCAATGTCATTACTCATTTGGAATTTCCAATTAAGACTGCAAGGATATACAACCATATACCTATTAGGATGATTAAAATATGAAAGAAACTGACAGTACCAGTTGCCGAGGAATGTGCCAAGAAACAGGAACTCTCATTCCTTGCTAACTGGAATGGAAAATGGCACTGCCACTTTGGAATGCATTTTGGCAGTTTCTTGAAGAATTAATCACTATCTTACCGAACAATTTAGCAATCATGCTGCCTGTTTGGAAATGTGTATCGGCACAAAAAACTATATGCAAATGTTTATAGCTTCTTTATTCATGGACACCAGGAATTGAAAATAATCAAGATGCTCTTCAAAAGATGAATGTTTAAATCAGCTATAGTTTGTCCATACAACAGAATATCTTTCAGTGATTAAAAAAAATGTGCTATTAACCTGTGAGAAAGCCATATGAATAGATCTTAAATGTATATTTCCAAAGGAAAGCAGCCAGTCTGACAAAGTTATCACTGAATGATTCCAGTTGTATGACACTCTAGAAAGCTAAAACAATAGAGATAGTAACAAGATCAGTGGTTGCCAGTGGGCCAAAGGGATGGAGGGAGGGCTTAACAGAACACTGTTTACAGTGATGAAACTATACTGTATTACTACTGTAATACAGCACAAATATTTACTGTAGTGGTAAATATTTCATACTGTACATTTGTCAAAACCCGTAGAGTTTTACAGCCAAATGAGCAAACAATTTTTTGTTTAATGTATTCAGCTGAAGAAAACTAATTTAGGAAATCCAGGATTCCAGGGAAGAATGCAATCCCTGATAAAAGAAATTAACTATAACAAATGTATGAAACAGCTCACTGAAAGTGGTGAGAGGCAAAGTGCTGACCTAGGTAAATTGGAAAATGATGGAATGTGTAAGGCTAAATGCTAAATAAGCACAAGTACTGCATTCTAGATGATTAAGTTGTTCCTTGCAAGTACAAGTTAACATTCCCAGAGGTACTTATGACTAAGACTCTTTCCTTGATCAACTTAAGTCAGGCTACCCTGATCCCTCTTCTCAACTAGGACTCAATTTTGGCCTATAAAACTTCAGATTTTCAGCACAAATTATTTCATCTACCCCTCTACTCTACACATTACCTGTAAGACATTTAAGCAAATCATAGTGTCTAAACTGCTCAAGGACATGTCCAAAGGATATCCAGTCCACTTAAATTCTTGCCTGAAAAGATCAAAGCTAGTGAGAGAATTTATTGTTTGTTCCACCTAACACTTGAAGATAGGCACTTGTCTCCAAGTCTGTGTGGGAAGGCAATAGTCTAATTTTAATAACTGCCAGTTAGCAAGCTCAGGAGGCCTAATCACATTGACCAACACCCTCTTTCTGCCTTTTATAAACTTCTACTTCACGGCTTCTGTTGGGGCCCCACTCGTTCCCCCTCCTACGTCTTCCATATTTATGTCAAAAACTTCCTCTATATCATTTTCCTTGTTCTTGTACTTACTTCCTTCCATTTAAAAAGTAAAAGATGAAATAATTAAAAATAAATAAAATAAGCTGAAAAGAGATTTACAGTAAAGGCTTGGATATCTGGCTGGGATCCCTCATCCCAAAGGCAGTGCTTTTGTGTAAATTCAGAATAGTAAGAACAATACAAAGTTCTACAAAAGCAAGCCTGGAGATCCCTGTAGGGAAGATTTCCAAAGGGAAGTTATGCTGTAAATGGCCTGAGGGTGAGGCAATTGGCTCCATTAGAAAAGTTATGAGGTCTTTAATTTCTCATTCCTGACCCTGTTACGTTGCTAGTATGTTAACAATGTCTCCTACATACAGAAAGAACACTGTGCTTAGTGGTAGCAGGCTCAAGCACTTCCTTCCAAATATCTGTGGTCAACGGAGATAGTATACAGGGACATTTGCCTTCTGAAGTTCCCACTGGGGCTGCTGAATGAGTAAATAAACTTGGGGTAGAAGACATGTTCCTCTGGGTGAAATGAAATCACTGGATTGAGCAAAAAGTTCACATAAATTATTTCCATTTTCACTGTCTGACATTATTTGTTCAATATGGCACAGACTCTTTTATTTTGACAGGTTGAAAAGATACGCTGGCCCGAAGAAAAGAGTGGCAAAGGAGAGTGTAGTAAAAAGTTTCTGCTTCTATGTAGGACTCTAAAGAGTAGAATATATTTTACTATGTCCAAGCATCATGTGAAGGGGTTTGCATTTGTCATTTAATTTTATTTCACAGCTCTGCTAGCTGTGCATTCTTTCTGTGGTCATTCAATGACTGATCCAAGTCACAGAGCTAGGAATTGTGGCCAATTTCTCACTCAGGGAGGCCAATTTCTAACTCAGGGAGTTTGCCTCAAGAGCTGCCCTTTCTTATTGCTGTACATGCCTCTGTACACAATTTGAGCCTCTCAATTTTCCATTTTCCAAAACAAAGTCAGGGCTATTCCACTGTGATCTAGTCCTAGTGGTTAATTTCTGCTATGGAATAGAAAAAGAAAATATCTTGAGACAGACATAAGCTGTTTAGGGAAATGAGAAGTAAAACTTTGTTTTTTTAAAAAATTAGTGTATATACTGGACATTATGGAAGCATTTCACTTCTACTAAAATAGCTGACAAACTAACAGACTAGAGTCCTGTGAGGCATTCAAATAGGTCTCAGGGTGTCCTGACCGAACTAAGTTCATCAAGAATTGTGACTTGCTATGAAAACCTGAAAAGAAATTTACTCTTATTTTCAACATATGGATATTGTTGGGTTCATATCACTATGTCTAACTAGATAAGACTGAAAGAGGCAGTAGGTAACATTTAACTTAGATAACTTTGGAGTGAAGTAATTTTATAATGATAAGCATACAATTAATCAGCATGCAGAAAAAGGCTAACACTTATAAGTGACTTAGAGAAAGTTGATTACCAGTAGGGAGTAATTGGGTACATAAAATTAATGGCTGAAGAATAGGATGAAAACAGGATTTTAACGCTAAAGTTCTATCTAGGTGGAGGATGCAGATAGGTCAAAATTCAGGGACATGTAGACAAGGATAGACATCCTCAATTATCTTTTATAAAAGCACTAATCTCATTCACTAGTGTTCTGTCTTCATGACCTAGTTATCTTTCCAAATCCTATTTTAGTTGGCCTTACATTACTGTAACAAATACCCAAGATAATCAACTTAAAAAGCAGAAAGGTTTATTTCATTTCACAGTTTTTAGATTTCAGCTCATGGTCAGTTGGGCCCTTGCTTTTGAGCCTGTGTTGATAGCATGTGATAGGAGTGCATGGCAGAGGAAGCTGCTTACGTCATAGTGGCTAGAAAATGAAAGAGAGAGAAGAGCCCTGCATCCCACAGTCCCTTTCAGGGACACACCCTACTGACCTAAAATCTCCCACTAACCTTCACTTCTTAATGTAAGGTAGTAAAATCTACCTCTTAGTAGCTCCACGGTAAGAACCAAGCCTTTAACGCATGTGATTTTGGGGGACATTCTAGATCCGAACTATAGCAGTCTCACCCCTAATACACACATTGGACTTCAGGTTTCAATTTATGAATTTCAGGCATGGTAGTCACAATCTTTTCTCCTCTAGATTACGTATCTATTTTTCTTGTTTCTTCAAACAAGAAAATGTAATCCATCCCTCAAAAACTTCCAGTTATTTCTTTCATTATTTGTGGTGAAATACACATTCATCACTGTGATATCTGAGTTCTATTTCAGCCCTGACACCCCCTTTCCTGCTTATGCCTTCTTATCTAGCTACATTAGCTTTTATACTGTGAGTCAACACATCAGTTATCTTACCCCCCAGATCCTCGGCCTTTGCCATTGCTTTTGATATTTCCCTAGGTATATGCAAGGCTTGTCCCCATACCTGATCATGAGTAGTGGTTTCTCTATAAAGACTTGAAATGCTCTTTTTATGATCCTTCTTTCTCTGCTTCACTCTTCTTAGCACTTATTACTATCTTTTCTGTCTCCTTTCTCATTAACATTTATGATTCCCTGACATATTTCACATTTATTTTTGTATTAGTTGTCCATCTTCCCCTATAGAATGTAAGCTCCAATTTAACAATTGTGTGACCTCTCAGGTTGACTGCCCATTCTAAGATTTCGCTTTCTCATTTATGGAATATCATCATAACTGCATAAGGATGTTGGGAGGACAGAATGATACATGTGTGAAGAATTTAGGACAGTGTCTGGAACATTGTGTGCACTCAGGAATTAGCCATAGTTATACGTTACCTATATAATTGTAAGTAGTCATGTCCTAACAGCCTGGTGAAATCCACAGAGAAATTTTAGTGTTATAGGTGACTTGCTCTGTACAATAATAACTACTTTCAGGAGTGAGGGGACCACCTTAAATTCCACAGCTTCTTGGGGCTGGATCACTTTTACTGAATGAGACAGTATATTTGAGGTTTCAAAAAGAATGAATAACAAACACATTTGTATTAGCCTTTGGGCTAGAACTAAAGCATATAGGCAGAAAAAAGTTGTACTGCCAAGCCATCTCTAAGAGGCAGGTGGTTTGGGGAGCTCATTGTGTTTGAGGGAACAAAAATTTCAATTTGAGGTCTGGCCTTGTGGGCTGTACACTTCTCACAGCCATCTCTTTTGATTTATTGTTAATGCTTTGCATATCCTGGTTGATTAGATGATCGCATTCAGATGCAGTTGATCAGAGTCTGAGAAGGTTTTATGGGAAAAGTAGATGATGTATTTCTCTTTTGTTGTTGTTGTTATTTGAATGACATAGTTCCCTTTGTTTCAGTGAACTTCTTTATCCTGCCATTCTAAATGTTCCCACTTAGAATCATTTTAGTTTATTTAATTATTTGCTCAGACTTCATTCCCAACGGGGTTGAGGCTTTTCCTTCTGTGCCCTGATCTCTGAAACATACATAAATAGCAACTCGGCAGCTACTTCCCTGTGGATTTAAGTAAGTCAGCCTAAGGAACTTTCTGATGTTCTCTTTTGAAACAATTTAGTTTAAACTTTCTTTCCATTATTGAAATCTATCCAGGGATGTTAGACAATGCCTGGGAGTGCTAGGAGGCTACCAGGGATGCTGAAAAAGTAGTTGCTCTAGTCAGCATTTCAAACTCTTGCTTCTTTCTACTATTCCATTCTGATCTACTTCTGCCCATCATGCAAGGCTCAAAGTCAACACTACTTGGTTTATTGACTCTCTTTTGATAAATTGCTCTCATTTTTCTGAGTTCTATACACTTGGTATATACCTCTCTCACCATGTTTATGTAAAAGTTTGTGCTACTGTTCTACCTTAGAGGCCCCTGAGGGGAGGGACCATGTCCACTTCATCTTTACTCACAATTCCACCTGTGGAAATCCTTATCTATGCAGGTGTTCAAGTCCAATTGCTTGACCTGAGAGGCCTCATTTGGGGTCCAGAACTCTGAGAGGGATTTTTTTTCTGGAGTATGTTAATGGAATTCACACAATATAAACATAAAGAGCTACTACTATTTCCAACTGACTTTTTCATTGGCTTTGTTTGATGAGGAGGTGTGAAGCTATTTTGTGCCTTCCTCATTTTTCTTTGTCTTGATTTTTGTCTTACTGAGTTCTAAGGATAGATGAAGAATCCTGTCACAGAAGCCTAAAGAACTGTCTTCCTGCTCTTCACTTTTCTGGTTCAGGATATTTTCATTTTGAGGGTCAAAGAAGAACTGCGAAATGTTCAGGTCACATCTTTGAAGGTAACAGTTGAAACAGAATTTTGGTGTTCATTAATTTAATATATGCTTAGAAATGCTAACTACAGAGGCTATTTTTAATCAAATTCTACAGTTGTTTTTTAGAACTCAATTTCGTTTGATTCTAAATTAATATTATCCCTCAAATGTATAAAAATTAATTTCCTGTTGGCTAACAATCTCTGGATTCATTGTAATTTAAAGTGGCAAACAATTACTGAGGAAGAGTGATGTTTCAGTTATTTAGTAGGTTTTTAAGTACAACAGTCATTTCATATTTAGGGAGCTATAGGCACTGAACAACCAAAATATTCTTCTTAAACATAATTTTCCTAACTTCTAGAGCTATGTCTTGGACAACTTTTATTCTACAACCACCTAATGTTTCTGAGACATTGATAAAACACTTAACCCTGCTGTTATTCTGCTTCTGAATTCTGTTTTAAGTATGTTGGCATCAAAAACAGAGAAAGTATATCACATTCTCTCTGGGGATTTATCTTATATGAGACACTATAAAAGGCAAGTAATGCACCGGGTATTATAAATTGCTTTGAGTCTGTCTTCAGACAAATAATTAGGTATAATAAACATTTTTCAATTCAAGAGACATAATAAACCTTTTTCCTCTTCTTACTTTTCCTATTTCTCACTTTATATTTTCTCTTTCACTTCTATTGATTTTGCCACCCTTTTCCTATGACTTTCTCTGTTTTTCTTTGCACCATTGAATACACTCATAGTTGCAGTTCTCTTTTATTTTCTTAATCTAAAGCCCCAGTTTCTTTCTCACCCCATATCAGTCATTCTAATTTGACATCAGTTTTAGTATTGTCCCTTATCATCGAGTCAAAGACCACCAAAATTTATAGATCATTTAAACCAACCATGTCTTCACTGAAATAATCCTTTAAAATTCTTGCAATTCCTTCTCCTCTTCAACCTTCTGCTTCAAAATAAGGCTTTCTAACTATAAACATCTCAAGTTTCTTGGAAGTTCTCTATATTAAGTTCAAATCTTTTTGCCTGCCACTTACAACCATTGTTACCTGATTTACATATGGAGCCACATGGAACCGGGCTCATTCCTCTTCATAAAGTTAAAATTTTTTCATATCATATCTTTTTAAAAATTCTCCAGGTTTTTCATCCTTAGTGTCTTTACATGGTTGAACTGAGGTGCCCCTCACTTACCTCCGTATTACAGTGAACCTAAGCAGCAGACTTACAGCTGTGTTTTGAGGCGAATGATCTTGGGGAAAAGCTGGAACTGGAGGCTTGTAAGACTCAGAGACCTGGGAGAGCAGCACAGAAAAGGACAAAGTGCCCCCATAACTATGACCCTGACTCCCCAGCAGAGGAGGTTTGCAGCCCAAGCAGGAGGCCAACCTGGAATCTATATAGAAGTTTTGCTTTGGGGAATGAGTTCACATTGTCTATTTGCTGATCTCCAAAGTACGGGCAGCCATGCTCAAGGTTCCACCTTGAGAAGGAAGTTACTCGGGCCCTGTTCCATCTCTTTTGGATTTCCTGTGACCTTTGTCACACATTTGTAAACAGTTTCTTCATTAAATTTCTCTCCATTTTCCCCTTGATTGGCCCATCTGTTTCCTGTCCAGGCCCTGGATGGAACTACAATTCATCAAAATTGTAGGTGTCTAGAAATTCAAGGTAACTTCCATGAGATATAACTATTACGTAAATTCTTTGTAACTGGCGTGAGTCTATCAACCTTTATCATGGAATGTCTCAGATCTCCCAGGTTTTCTTTGTTCAAATTGCTGGAAACCTGTCATCCATCAGTAAGATTCAACCTCACTTAGCCTTTATGTGGCTTGCACTTAGCTATAAATATTAATCCAAATATGAACACCACGATCACTTGTCACTGGTCTGCTTTAAGTTGCTCATCCAGCTAATCCTCAGTATGTGTTTTTGTCAAAATGAAAGAAAAAAGTATGCCTACACTTGTGGATTCTGGAAAAAGGAAAATTGACTTCAGCGGTCCATGGATGCCTAGTTTGAGAAATACAAGCACAGTGAGTAAGCTTTGAAAATTTGTCAGTAGTAAAATCTCGACTTGGTTACTTCTAACAGCATCACATCAGATAACTCGATTAATGTTTCTGAATTTCAATTTCCTTATCTGTGAGAGTGAAATAATAGTATTCACTTCACTTTTTGATAGATTAAATATGATTTTGCTTTAAAAAAAATTTCAACATAATCTGCCATGTTGAAAGCACTCTTGCTGGGTGTGGTCGTGCACACCTGTAATCCCAACCTTTGGGAGGCTGAGACAGAAGGATTGTCACAAATTATAGGCCTGCCTGGGCTACAGAGTGAGTTCGAGACCAGTCGGAACTACCTATCAAGTCGAGACTCTATCTCAAAACACCGCCCCCACATGCATGCACTCAGTAAATATTTATTGAAAAATATTTTGATAGTAAGATAAAGCTAACTCCCTAATACACATGTCAAAGATAGACATTTATCTTCTGTTTCCTCATCAATAAAAAGGAAAGAGCTAGATAAGAGGTAGAAATGGGGCTATATATGGGCAACAACATCCAATGATTCACTGTCTGGTTTGATCCCAGTCACTAGTGGAAAAAGATGCTGGGGATTATTAAAAGATTTTTGGAGAAAAATCTAAACATTAAAGAATAAGTGATCAAAATTTTGTTAAATTGTATGTTATTTCCCAAATCTCTGCTTCAGTGAAAGAAGAGCTACATTTGAATACCATATCTGATTTATTACAGTATGATCTATGATGAGCTAGCAATATTAACTATTACTAAAATTTCAAAAATTTCAAAATCTGCACAGTCAAACTCAGAGAAAAAGAAACAGACTAGTTGTTCAGTAGAGGACTATGTAAATCCTAAAAATGCTATAATTTCACTTTATACTTATCGTTTTTTATAAGCCAAGGTTTACCAAACTTTATCTGTTATTAGTAAGTGCATGGATTTGCCTGTCGGTCTAGACAAAGGATAGGAATTTTTAGTTGGTTTGCCACCAGTGTGTATGGTTCTTTCAGAATGTTATTGGGTTATGAATGGCTCTTTGGGCAGCATTGCTCTGAAGCCCCTTTCTGCACTAACACTGTGAATTTAGTTAAAGCATTTTATTGTTTCTATATTATATAGTCTATCCAGAGATGTTCCTGTATATTGCATTCCTAGGGATTCATAACAAAGTACATAAAACAGGTAAATTAAAATAATAAATATTTGTCATCTCACAATTCTGAGGGCTATAAATCCAAAATTAAGTTGTCCACAGGACTGAGTCCTCCTGGGAGCTGTGAGGGTGATGCTGGCTCATGCTTCTCTCAGTTTCTGGTGGTTTTCCAGGAACCTTTCTGGTGGTTTGCCAGTCCTTGGCTTGTAGATGCATCGCCTAAATCCTCCACTTCCACATGTCCTTTTCTCTATGTCTCCTCACATCATCTGTCCTCTGTGGATGTTTGTCCCTGACTGCATTTCTCATTTTATAAGAAACTCCCTCAGCCATATTGGATTGATGCCCACACTTACGACCTTAGTTTAACCTGATCCCTTCTCTGAAGATCTTGTTTATGAATAGTTTCACAGTATGAGGTACTAGGAGTTAAGGCTCCAATATGACTTTTGGGGGACCCACCCTTAAACCCATAATATTTCTCAAAAACTTTTTTGGGAAAAGAGAAACATATTTTTAGTTTAACATTGATCTTGCTTTAGACAACTTCCTTGAGTCATGGGAGAAATACTTACATAAACCAAAGGTCAAGCCATAAGGATAAGGATAGAGAAAAGAGAACATTTTCCTACGTAACTTTAAAGTCTGCCTAAGAATCATCTCTTGACCTTTATGGTAGGTCACTATGTGAAGAAATGTTCCAGCAAATTCCCTAAGAGAAGTTACCCTAAGAAAGAATTCTGCTGGTTCTTCATGTCCCTTTTACTGCAGTGGCCACGAGAAGGCACACAGTGAACCTCCAGATACTGAGAACTTGATTGGCCAGGGGACAGCTACTGCATCTGGGTCCATCACAGAGTGTGCCCCTTGCTTCCCATAGGTGACTCCTTGTGCGCCACTGACCTAGGCAGAGATACTAAAGCGGCCGTTAGAGAGAGACACAGGCTTCATCTCTGGCTGAGTTTTAGTTCCGTATCCCAGTGGCCTCGAGGAACCTCTCTTAGATGCAGTATGATTTACGATACTTTTGCCCAATTCCCTTTCCTCTCTCACTTGGGACCACAATGGCGTTGTGGTTTTATTCCTTTCCCGGCTTCTTCTGGCTCCTTTCCATTTTCCCTCACAAGCATTTCCTCTAATAAAAATTCTTTTTCTAACGTTTTCTCTGTAGAGATATTTCACTTCCTTGGTTAGGTTAATTCCTAAGTATTTAATTTTTCTTGATGCTATTGAGAATGGTATTGTTTTCCTAACATCTTTCTCACTGAGTTCATTACTGGTGCACAGGAATGCTATTGATTTTTGCATGTTGATTTTGTATCCTGTTACATTGCTGAATTTGGTTATTACTTTTAAAAGTTGTTTGGTGGAATTTTAGGGGGCTTCTATGTAAAGAATCTTGTCATCTGCAAATAATGATAATTTTATTTCTTCCTTTCCTGTTTCTATTCCTGTTTCTATTCTATTCTTTTGTCTCTTTCTATTGCCCAATTGCTCTGGCTAGTGTTTCAAATTCTGTATCGAACAAGAGTGGTAACAGTGGACATCTTTGTCTTATTCCAGATTTTAGCGGGAAATAGCTTCTTTCCCTTTAATATAATGTTGGCCACTTGGTTGTCATAAATGGCTTTTATGATATTGAGTTAAGGTCCTTCTCTACCTATTTTCATCAGGGTTTCCATCATGAATGGGTGTTGATTTCTGTCAGGAGTTTTTCCTGCATCTGTTGGTATGATCATGTGGTTTTTGTCTCTGCTCTTGTTTATATGGTGTATTTCATTTATTGATTCTTGTATATTGGACCATCCTAGCATCCCTGGAATGAAATCTATTTGGTCATGGCATATCATCCTATAGAATTCAGAAGAATGAAATGGAAGATTATCAGAAAATGTAAAGATATGCCCTGTTGCTGAATAGACAGAATCAGTATTATCAAAACGGCCATACTTCCAAAACTGATATACAGATTTAATGCAATCTCAATCAAGACACCAATAACATTTTTCAAAGACCTAGAGAAAAAGTTCCAAAATTTATGTGGAACAAGAAGAAACTCAGAATAGCAGATGCAATCCTGGTCAACAAGAGCAAAACAGAAGGCATCACAATCCCAGACTTCGAGTCATACTGCAAAGCTGTAGTGATGAAACAAATATAGTGCAGGTACAAACACAGACATGTGGATCAATGGGACAGAATAAATGCATAGATAGCTGTAGACACACTCAGCCACCTGATCCTTGACAGTGCTAAAAACATATGCCAGAGTAAAGATACTTCTCAGAAAAAGAAATACAAATGACCAACAAGTACATGAAAAAATGCTTAACATTGCTGGGCATTAGAAAAATGTGAATTAAAACAACACTGAAATTTCACCTGATGCCAGAAACCATCACGAAATGAAATAATAACGAATGCTAGTGAGGCTGTGGTGAAGAAGAACTCATCTACATTGCTGGTGAGAAGGTAAGCTACTACAAAGTATGGAAATCACTATAGAAATTCCTGACAAAAGTCAAAACAGAAATTCCATTCAACCCAGCTATTCCCCTCTAGGCATCTTCCCAAAAAGCTGAAGACTGCACATTACAGCAATACATATATATCAATGTTTATAACAGCACAATTCACAATAGCTAAATCTTGAAAGTGGCCTATGTATGCATAAATAGACAAGTGGATAAAGAAAATGTGGTATCCATATGTAATAGAATACTATTTAGCTATAAAGAAAGATAAATTTGACTCATTTGAAAAAAAAAGGTATGCAAAAAGAGATAGTATTCAAAAGAGAGGAGAACTAGATAGGGAAAAGGGGGGAAATAGAATGTTAAGTAAATTAAATCAGACACAGACATATGCTTAAATACCATATGATTTCTCTCATATGAGAAATCTAAACTATAAACAAAGAATAAAATAAAAGACACATAGAAGGAAACAGGGAGATGGACCTTTTGCAGATAGGAAGAGGACCAAGAGATGGAGGGTGCAGGGAGGGGGTCAGGGGAGGTGGACATGGAAAGAATTGAGATGTGTCCTATACATGTACCAACTACCCAAAGTGAATGTAATCATTGTTTCACAAATATAACTAAAAGAAAATGAAAATTGGGAAATAGAGTTTAAAGATGAAGCAAGGAAGGAATGAGGGAAAGGGAAGTGAAGAGGAATTAAAAAGAATTAGACTGTGTTAAGTACACGTGCCTACTCCCTCAGGTGAATGTAAATATTATATACTGCAAACGTACACTAACAAAAATTAATTACAAAGGAAAAAAATCTTTTCACTGTTAAACTGAGCACCTGCTTCTAGGACAGCCCTGTTAAGTACACCACCTTTTTCAGAAAACCATGCTTTTGTTTCTTTTGATCATACTCTTGAGGTCTTATCTCTTTTTATTTCCCCGTTTTCTGCACAATTGTCATAGTAGCTAATCTTAAAATGTGTTAAGAGCCAAACTCTAAAGGGTATATACAACTTTGTGTAAGATCTTAAATTGTGTTCAAGAGTATATTCTGACTTTGTTCTCATACTTAGATTAGCACATTCTCATTTGAATTATTTTTAAATCACATAAATATATCGTACGTATATATATGTGCCCTTTTCAGTTGAATTACTGAACTTCTCTATTAAATAGCATCTAAATTAATTTTGTAAGGCCCTTAAAGCTTTTTAACAGGTAAAACATGTGCTTTGTTTAATTGTATCAATCACTATCAAATGCAATACATTTTCAGGTTATAATTTTATAAGATATTTGAAATACAATTTTATTTTGTTTCTAAATGAAACGAAATGGGAATGATAGTGACAGATAAGATTTCACCACTGAGTATCACGATGTTACGGTAGTATTTTTATATTGGAAACTTGAAATGTAAACAACTATGGCTTAATACATCTAAACATGTATGTCCAAAAAGTCAAGGTAATTTTTTAAACTGCCACGATCACTGCAAAGCCTACTGATGTCCTTCAACATCCTCAGGGTGTGACATATCCACTTGTCTAGATAATAAAGTGCACGTACACTCTGTCACTGGCATCACAGGAATGTTGCTTATAGATGAAACTTCTGACGCGCGGCTCTAGCTTCGTTTTCTCACAGGTCACTATCATCGAAGAGAGCGGTTGTCAGAGCAACTTTCAAGGCATATTCGAACTGTGCTGCCAAAGCTTGATTCATGACATTATTCAGCGGCCCAAGAGCAGGCATGACAGCAGAGTCCACGTTAACGTGTTCAGTGAGCACGCTAGCAAGAGTGAGGAAGGCTTTTCAAACTGTAGTTACTTTTGGAAGATGTATCATAGTTCTGAAATTCTTCTTTTGGTGGAAGACAATAGCTTTCCCCTTTTCCTGTCCTCAGTATCCACTTTGTAGCCACACAACAAAGTGGGGATGTGTCCCACATTCATACTAGCTCTCTGTGCCTGTTAGGCACATTCTTCCAAGTAACTTCTAATGGCACACTGGCCATGGATGTAATATCCATCTCTCTGTCCGCCACATTTCTTCTGGCCAGGTATGTCCCATTTGTTGAACTTAATGTGGCCTTGTCTAGATTATAAGATACACCTCCACTCCTGAGGTGGTGACATACTCTTCAAATCTACCAGTCAGATGACGCTTTATGAGTGTAGTTTTTTCAGCTCTACCATACTAACCAATACAAGTTCGAACAGAATTTGGGATTCTTCTTGGACAGCCATTGTGATACTCCTTCCAGAAGTGCCTGTCAGACTCCGAAGACATATTTTTCAAGTACTCTATTACCAGATGCTTAATTAAAGCATGCAGACAAGAATGTAAAATAAAATTAATATAAGTTAATTAAATGACAAGAAATTATTTTACAAGTGATAATAAAACCCCAACTCCATACTTCCAATAAAAATGAATAAAAACTGGTCAAAAATGAGCTATTTGTTGTACATTTCAATGGTAGAGAGGTCTGGTTTTATTTTCTTGAATTTTGTTCTTTAATTAATTTACTGTAATAATTTTCTGGAGCACGTTTGTGCTTTTCAATTTAGATTCAGTTTTCAGTCTTTACAGTGCTATTTCTCCAAATTTATCTGAGCTGTATTTGTCACAGCTGTTACCACTTTGATCCCATCTGCTCTCTATCTTCTAAAGATCCTTCAAAATGTCTGTGTTCCTGTCGCACAATATCTATATTATCTGTATCTATATCTGTCTACATTGTCTATATCTGAATAGATGAGAGCGTATGTTTAAATACGTACTTCAGGGGAGATGAGGCAAAAAATGATATTGGAACAAAAGATCGGTCTACAATCTTGATTTACTTTTGACAGTGTTATCGTTTAGGTCTAAAATGTTCTCTAAAATTCTCATATATGTGGAAGATGACTGGATCACGGGGACACTACACTTAACAGTGAATTAATCCACTGGGAAATTGAATAGCTGGTTGTTCTTTAAAGAGGTGGGGCTTGGCTGGAAGTTGGATGTAGGTCACTGGGGACACGACCTAGAAGGGTATATCTCCTTCACCAGCTCCTCTCTTCTCTCTCTGCTTCATGGCTGCCATGAGTTGAGCATCTTCTCCTCCACTGTGCCCCTCTGACTTCCTGTTTCTGCCTGGAGCCAGCCAACTATGAACTAAAATTGTGGACCAAAATAAGCCTTTCCTCCTTTAAATTATATGTGTTGGATATTTTGTCCCAGCTATGGGAAGGTGACTAAGATAAATAGTATTTTTATTATTGAAAACACCAAGTTATATAAGGTATTATAGATGATATAAGGTATTATAGGTATATAAGGTATTATAGATGATATAAGGTATTATAGATGTTCTGTTGTCAAACTAGCAACATCTTCCCCTCCTTTAGAGACTGAAATCCTGTATACTATACTTCTCAAACGTCCTCCCAGTAAGATACCATATTATATTCTGCCAACAGGGAATTTGCAAGAAAAGTTACAGTTGCTCCTGAAGCAGCATGGTGGATGCATGATCTGTAGAAACAATAGAGATCGGTTTTTTGTGAGTGCCTTCCTTGTGTTAGCCTAGGCTTTCAAGTGGCAACTTCCTGTGATTCCTATTCTTCCTGACTTTTCCAACACTAACAATGGCTCCCCCGTCATTGGCTTTACCAGTCATCCAAGTGGTTTTGCAACTGTACAATATCTGTATTAAATCACTCTCCATTTGAGATATTTTTATGAATTTCTGCCTTTCTGACCAAACTCTGACTTATCTGTATAATTTTAGTTGCTTGCTCAAAGTCTTATGACTAATCAGGATTTGAACTCAGATCTGTCTTGCTTTTGACTGTGTGTTTTGGTGAGTTTTGATCTTTATGTTTTCGACCATTTGGGGATACTTTACATTCTTTAATGGTTAACAGAATGTTTGGAGTTGTATGAGAGATGAAATTATATGGGCAAAGTGAAATATATGGCCACTAGAGAACAAGAAAGACAAGCATTTGAAGATTTGAGTTACTCTTTTTATTAGTTTTCATAGCCATAGATTAAAGAGCAAGGAGAAAAGAGACTAGCGAGAAGGTTTGCACTGATATCGATCCAGTTGCAGCCATTCAACCTGTATTTATATGTACATGTGAGCATTTTTGAAATATTAAATTCTATTTATCAATGTTTGTTAGAAGAGACTGACTTATGCACTGTCTCCTTTGACTCAGGAAGAATAAGTAATACATCACGCTATTATTACTAACAGTAAAAATTTGCCATCATTTTATAAAGACTAACAATTAAATTTAGGAACACGCTTATTTGTACCTTACATCATTTTAGAAGCAGTCAGTTTTATTTTCTTGTACGTCATTAGTTTTGCCATAATATATTCCTTGTCTGTTCATCAATGTGTTTTTAAAATTTGTAGAAATGATAGTGAAAGTTGGATCAACAACAAAGCAATTGACTTAATTGCAAAATTATTACTTAAATTATTTCTTTAAAAACTCAAGACCAGGCAAAATAAGAAGTGTAGAGGAAGAAATCTAGAGAAGTACTGGTCTTACCATGGGGACAGGATTTGTAGATGACCTTAAAAAGAAAATTAATCTGTTGCATGTTTCTTTTATGCGGCTTCAGTCTCAGTTTGTAAATGACCAAATGTTCTTTGTTTGACAAAAAACAATAGACTGAAAAATATTATTTTAGTATTTACAACAGTCTTCAAGATGGAGCAGGGACCAAATCACACAGATAATTTGATTTATGCCTCAAAGCACCTAATATAAATTGTGTGTATGTTACATTTTAAAAATTATTCAAATTGCAGATGAATATAAACATTATATACTGCAAAAACATCTACTAATGAATTGAATGGGACAACCAAAGAATATAAAAGTTTAACATCTATTAAAGGTAAAAAAGAAGAAAAATAAATGAAGAAGAATTTCTCCAAAGAGAAGTGTTCTGAAGAAAAGAAGAAAAGAAAATATGCCCTGCATGTAGAACAGGCTACAGGAGGTAGAAGGAGACAGTGGCCACGAAGTCAGCGGCGTGGCCCTTTATACTCCCATTTTGATGTTGAATCTGAGCCGTCCTATGCAGGACTCAGGAGCTGTTCTGTACATATGTCCTGGCCTCGACTGACAGATCTCCATGATTGGCCAGTCGCCTCCTATTGCTCTGCTGGATGGCCATGCCTTAATCTCCTCCCTCAATAAGAGCAGAGCATCCCCAGCCCTTTGGAGTTCACATATAACCCCAACCTGCCCAAGGTGCTGGACATGGAACTACAGATTTAATATTTACATTGCTAGTTTTGGTCTTGCTTTGATTCCATACCTTTCTATACTCCAATTTCTCCTGTTTAGAATGAAACTTCTGTCCTGTGCCATTGCCTGTTTGAAGTTTTGTTTTGTTTTTTAAACTTTTTTTAAAATTTTATTTTAATGGAACATTTTAGATGTACATAGTGATAACATTCATCATAGGGGATTTGTACCTGTACATGACATATCTTGTTGCTTCTTTTTTACCCATTCCCCTCCCCTCATCCCCTCCTCCCTCCCTGTAAAGACTAAAATGTATTATATTGGGAAAGGGAAGAAAATGTCCAAATGGGAAAGGGAACAAGAGAGAGGGAAAGGAACAGAGGGACAAGAGAAATAAGAAATGGAAGGAAAAAATGGAAACAAAGCTTTTATTTGAAGTTTTTAATTTTTTTTTTGATTGTTACAAGGACTAACAGCTAAGAGTTTGTATTGAGTGTCAAAGGATACTGTGGAATTGGATTTTTAAATTGCTCAAAGTGCTAAGATTTGTTGACTCATCATGCATTTTGCATGATGAGATGCTCCTGAACCTTTTGGGGGTCAGGGAAAGAAGGTTGTAGTTTAGACCTAAAATATCCCCACCAAGTCTCATGCATTTGAAAACTGACTGGGTTACGGGGTGTTATATTCATCAGGGACTTACCTCTTGATGCGTTCACTAGCTGAATGTGTTGTCAGGAAATGGGGCTTGGCTGGAGGCAGGTCACTGTGGTCCTGATCTGGAAATGTGCAATCTTTTCCCTGGATCCTCCCTTCTCGTTCTACTTTGTGGCTGCCATGGTGTGAGTCCCAGTCTTCTGCCATGACCTTCCATTATGCCATTTCTGCTTTGGAGCCAACCAACCAAAATAAACCTCTCCTTCTTTAAATCGTGCTTGTCAGGTATTTTGTCCCAGCAATAGAATACAGTATCTGACTAATACATATGGAAAAGAGGTTGAGAGAAACAGAGGCCAAAATGAGATGCTCCAACATATTTTACTGGCATTACATAAAGAAAGAATAAAGTGTTTTAGTTATAATTTTGCATTTCAATTTTTTATAATATAATTTTCACGGATGTTTTGAAAACTGATTATTCATGGGAAATGTTTTCTGTAGTATGCAAAGTGTCTGGGATGTGCCAACCTCTATTCTAAATCACAGATTCTAAATCATGTAATTAAAGGAATTGGAATATCATTCCTTTCACTCTTCAGAAAATAACTGCTATCTCCAAAATATCTGAAAGATTTTAATTTATCTTTTTTTTAAACTTTCAAGCTAAGTGATAGTTAACCTAATGAGACCAAATACTTTCATGCCTTGTCTCTCTTTAACCCCATTTATCTTCTGTGTTACTGTTTGTGTGTGTGTGGTTTTTAAATTCTTTGTTGATTTGAAATTGATATGCAATAAATTTAATAGTCTGAGGTATACGATTAATGTATTTTGATAGATGTACACATTCATAAAACTTGATCACAATCAATATATCAAACACTACCATTACCCCAAAAAGTTTCCTTATATTCCTTGTAATCTATTCCTCCATCTCCATTTTCAGATCCAGTTATCTACTTTTAGATACTATTGACTAATTTCCACTTCACAGGCCTTTATAAAGTAGAATCATACATAATGTGTGTTTTTATTTTATACTTCATGCTGCATAATGATTTTGAGGTTTGTCCATATTGTTACATGTATAAGTAATTTATTATTTTTATTATTGTATAGTATTTTCAGTTGATATGTCACAATTTGTTTATTCATTTCACCTATAAATCGACCCTTGAAATTTTTTTTTTTTCAGCTAGGGATTGAACTCAGGGCCTTGCACTTGTTAGGCTCTCTATCACTTGAGCTAACACCCCAACTCCAACACTTGAATTGATAATGAATAAAGCTGCTATGAATGTTCATGAACATTTTTGTGTGGACAAAAACTGCTGTTTTCCAAAGTGCTCATTGTATTTTCTATCCCTTCCAATTGTATTAAGGTTCTAGTAACTCTGCCTCTTCACCAGCAGTTATATGGTTAATTTTTAAATTTTACCCATTTTGATGAATATGTAGTAGTGTTTAACTGTGTTTTAATTTATTGCCCTTGGTGGCTAATGATGATTTTTCATGTACTTATTGGCATTCATATATCTTCACTGGTGAAATGTCCACTCAAATAACTTGCCTATTTTTATTAGGTGTTAGTTCATATGCTCTTACGAGTTCTTCATATACAAATATGTTGGATACATATAGTTTTCCTAATCACACAATATACAATAATGTGCTGTAAATATTTTCAGCAGAAATATTCAAAACAGTAATTGCCGAAACCCTTCTAACACTGCAGAAACACATCAATACACAAATTCAAGAAGCCAGGTGTGTAGCAAATACAAAAAACAAATAGAAACCCACTCTAGTACTATAATGAAGTTATAGAACAACAGAGGAAAAGAGAAATCATAAAATTAGCAAGAAAAGAAAGAAAGTTGACTGCAAAGGAATAAAAATTCCTTACCAGTAACAACAGAAGGCAGATAAAGACAATTTTGTGTAAATACCACTTTCTATATGTTTCTATTCCTCTTTGTAGCTCAGACTTGTAATCTGGGATCGCCTTCCTTCTACTTAATGTGTGTATTTTATGTTTTCTTTTCGTTAGAATGTGTATACTTGGTTTACTAACCTTAAAAATTGTCTGCATTTTGTCAACAATCATGAAATGTATTTGTTCCTCGGTTTAGAATTTTAGATATTTTTACTTTTTTAACTCTAGCCAATTTAATGTATTATCGGACCACCTTCCGACTTTTATTGTTGCTGCTGAGAAGTTAGACTGTGAAATAACTACGGCCTCTGTGAGCGTGATCTCTCCTTTATCTCCAGCTTTTAACATTTTGGGTTGCTAGGCTTCTACAGTTTCACCATAACACATTTACCATAGTAGATTTATTTAAATCTGTCTTGCTCTGGAGTTCTTGGACTGTTTACATCTGTATTTTGGATCTTTCATTCGTTTTGGAAAATCCTCATTGATTGTTTCTGCAATTATTATTCTCCCTCATCTGCTCATTCCTTACATTCTGGAACTCCCCTCTTCATTCAGTTTCCAGGTCTCTTCAACTTTGCTGTCCTGTATTTTTAATTTCATGGTCCTCTAAACTACCTTCTTTTAATTTATTCTCATCTGTCTTCCTGTTCATTGATTTTTTTCCTTAAACTTTGCCTAAATGGTGTCAAATACCACCACTAAGTGGTCAGTGTTATTTTGTTTAAAACTTTTAGGTACTCTATTTGGCTCTTTTTAACTACATTTTCTTTATTTCCTTTACATTTTAAGTTTCCTTTACATTAAAGTTGATTTATAATGTCTTCATCTAATTTCAATGCCACAAGTCTTTGTGAACCTGTTTCTGTTGTTTCTGTCATTGCTTAAAGTTTCCCATGTATGCTTCAGTTTTATTTTACTCCTTGTATTTGAAAATATTTATTTGTAAAGGTATTCTGAAACGTAGTATAGAGAGTAATTCTTCAGAAAAGACTTTTTTAACCATAAAATTCACCTCTTCATTTTATTGACTTTTATTAGTTGTTTGCAGTAGGGAATTGGTGTATGTACATAACACATTTCAATTTTTTTTTAGCCCCTTTTTATTTTTCTAGCACCAGATTATTTGTTTTACAAGATCTTCTAAATTTAATATAGGTACAGATTAAAAATCAGACTAATTAGGCAAAGAAACATATAAAACATAAATGTAAAGCGAAGGTACTACATCAAGCTGCGCTTTTAGATACATTATTTTTGTGATGTTCTTGGGACGATACAACTGTTGAATCACCTGATGGTTTGTGGATGTAAATCTGCTTGAGAACTGGGCCATATTTTTTTTTTTCTGTGTTTTTTTTACAATGAACTTTTACTGCAATTCCCTTTGAGGACTAGTGGAGTAGTGGAGGTGGAAGCCTCCATTTAATTCTGATTCATCGTTGCCTGAGAATTTGGTCCTCTAGAGTTCCATCTTAACATGAAGAAAGTCTCTTATTGTCTTTCTAGCATGAAAAAGCTTTTTGGCTTTGACAACTTTCTTGTTTGCTGTGCAAAGCTGCCAAATCTGGAATTTAATTTTGCCATGTGTGGTAAATACTTGTACACACAACAGTAATTCCAGTGTCCACTTATACTTGAGTTCATGTTTTTCCTTAGAATTTGAACTGATAACATGTAACTATCTTTTCAACTATTCTATATTCTTGAAGAGTTTCTAAAAATAAATATATGTCCATTGTTTTTAGGTTTTCTTCAGCAAGTGATGAGTTTGTCGTTTATCCCACTCTTTTCTCTGAAATGAGATTCCTTACTCTAAATTTTCATTAGAGTTCTAACAAAGAAATTTCCCCTTTTCCACCTGGATGGTCTAATTTAAATTCATTTGTTCTTTTTGATTTAGCTTCAGAATCTTAATCAACTAAAAAACGGAAGAGTCTATTTTTAATGAGTGAAGATATGCTAAGATTTTTGGTACATTTTTCTCTTTTTCTTTCTTTTATTGCTTATATTTGACAGACTTATTTAGAGTCTTGCTACTGAAAACTCCATTACAAAGTCCATCTGGGTTAACACAGAAATATGCGTATTTCTCTTCAGCTGGATTATCATTCCTTCAAGATTTTTCTTTTATTTTAAGCGAATCAATCTTTCATCAGCAGATGGTACCAGAAATAGTGATCGATTTACAGTTAATTTATAGTAAGGCCTACTCTTTTTCATTAAGGAGAAAGAAGTTGAAAGATGTGT
This sequence comes from Hystrix cristata, assembly GCA_004026905.1. NCBI lineage: Eukaryota > Metazoa > Chordata > Mammalia > Rodentia > Hystricidae > Hystrix > Hystrix cristata. The sequence goes on from PVJO010002936.1 coordinate 113,703, forward strand.
GACCGTCTTTTATTTAAAGAGCAAACCAATTGCCTTTGAACCAATGAATCAGGATTTTTTTTCCATACATGTTAACACTTTCACCTGAGTATTAATTTTGAATGAGGTGTTATCTTGCTGGTTATTAAGCCACCAGAGAAAACCAGTTCTAATTTAGAGAAGTTCACATTTCCAGGAGTCAAGTCTTTAGTCCTCAATCCACCACTTGCTTCCATTATCTGAACTTCAATCCAGAGAAGAAAGGTAAACTAGTGAAGATGGCTAAAGGAAGATCAGTGGGGTGTGACAAATTTCACCTAAATATCTCAGATTTAAGGAATTGAAATCCTTGGTAAGCCTGGGGCAAAAGAGAAGTTTCTACAAATATGTAAGTATTCTTACACATTTATGAAGTCCTTTTGTGTCCAAAGGCTATCTCCCCTGTTCTTTAAATTAATGCTCATGAGGTACCAGAAAATGGGTGTCAATATTCTCATTTTAGTGATAAGGAACTTTGGTTTCAGACAAACTAAGTGACTTGCCCAAGGACACACAGATAGAAAGAATAAGAGAAGGGACTCAGAGCCATTTTCTCTTTCTAGGTTCAACCTTCCCACTATAAAAGAATTACACACTGTATATTAAGCTGTTGATGTGTCAAGAATGACTACAATAAGGAAATAAAATATATTTCAAAATAATTACTTATAATATTATCAAAAATATTTTAAACACACTAGGGTAAAATAATATACTTCATTAACACACATATTCGGATTTATGTGTTGATTTCACTTACATTTACAAGACAAAATAACCCCTACTAATGATAACACTATTAAAGAGATCTTTCAAAAACCCAGATATGTTCATGACATTACATTGCTTAAAAATTGTACCTGGTGGCTACTGAATATAATTCAAAACTCTTATCCGTGGGAGTCAACTGTCTTGTAACTCATTTCCACTAACACAGATTACTATGATCATATCAAGCATCTCATACCTTCTGAAAATTCTGAGTCTAGTTTGTGCTTCTGATCCTGCTTATTGGAATCTTCTCCCTAGACATCCTCCACAGCTCCTCCTCCTACTCATCCCCAATGGCTGTCCCCATTTCTCTTCTTAGTTTAAAACTGCTCAAATATCACCTTAACTTGGTGACATTCTCTGTGTACACACAATTGCTCAAACTTCTTTTCGCTGATAGTACCATATTTTTACTTTAATTACTCTTTAGCTCATTGATTGAAATTATGTCTTCACCTGTTTGAATTTCCACTAGACAATAGTACTTTGAAAGTAGAGTGCCTCATTCATCTCTGTATTCCCAGTTCCTGGCACTGCATAAATGCTTAAGTTCATTAATGAAAAATGACGTGTTTGTACACATTAACCAGTTCTTTTATATTATTATAGATTTAAAAGTTTGACTTTTACATGTCCTGTTTCTTCCTCCTGCATTTTTATGCAATGTCTAGAACTACAGAAAGGTGATGAGCTACCTCCTTTGATCTCTCTCTCAGCAAAGGTATAGAAAGACTCCAGAGACTTTCCATGGAAGCAAGTTGTTGAATATACTACTGTGGTCAGTGATATATATGTATCACTGAGCAGATGGAAGATATTTACTGTATGAAGGAAAGCATATTTTGTGCAAATTCCTTCCACAGAGGGAGTCAAGTGGAAGAGGAACAAGATGTTATAAGGAGGCATTATGTGTCAGCATACAACACTGGAAAGAGTAGGACAAAGTTATGGTCAGTAGGCATTCAACATTGCTTATGGAGAGAGGCCGAAATTCCTCTCTAAAATTGCTTTAATAAGCAGGTATATGTATAGAAAAAAGATCCAAGACCATCTTAATATTTCAAGATAACATCCACAGTTTGTACTGTCCTATTTTCCTTGATTTTGTACTTCCAAGAAACTCTTTAAAGTTTATTCATTTCCCTGAATTGACTTCTCTATAGGGCCATCCAGTGACCATGGACAGGAGGATTAAGTGAAATCATTGGTAAGAAAGCCTCAAGGTCAATGTTTAACATGTAGCTTGCTCAAAACAAATGGTAGCTGAATCTAAATCACAGTAAATTAGCAAATTGATTCTCTGGCTTACAAATCAGCCTAGGGAGAACCTGAGCCTGACCTGAATGATGCAGGTGGCAAGGCTGTGGAGCACAAAGAGGTACAAGCCCAGCTTTCAGAAGGAGAGCCCTGCATCTGGGCCCAGCACAGACTGTTCTGCTGTGGCGGGGCAGGATGTTGCTCCATGGAAAGGATTAAACTCACCTCTGCACACTTCCTTTTAGCTTGTAGCGAGACCTCTCAAGAAGTTTCTGAAATACTAGGAACACAAATTATTTTCCTGCTCTTTGCTTTTATGTGATAATAATCTCTTTCTCATACACAAAGTGAGATTTGGATTATGTTCTCTGAAGTAGGAAATCTGGGGCAATGGAAGCAGGGTCAAAAACACTAAAATCATAGAATCTCAAAAGAGTTGAGAGACAGAACTGCACAATCTAATCCTAAAAGTGTCCTATTCTTAATTAAATGTGCAAGATTTAACACGAGTAGTTGTGTCATCCATATGTGGATTGTTCCAGGTGCTCAGTGTCATCAGATGTTTCTGTGTTCTCATATTTCCATTTTTCAATAATTGTGGAAGATTTTGAAGTTTGATTAAACACTTTTAGCCCATATTTACATTAGAAAGCTTAAGAAGCAAAAAATACTATACTGTACTATTCTATGTATCCAGATTACCTCCGAGTTCACCAACTTTCTGGAGGCAACATCTTGTTTGACCTTCATGAGGCACTATTCAACCTTTCAATTTAAATAACAAGCTCAAGACTTTCAGTATTTCTGGATGTTCTCCAGAGAGGCTAACACTGAATCAAAGCTGCCTGTAACTTCTGTCCCCAAGAACTTCCCAGTATCACTTTATCACAGATGCTCTCTGCTCCAGCATATCTTGCCCCTTCTTCCCTAAATGCAAATGAAGCAGCTCGCCTGTTCATTATGCAAAGCAGCGATGAACTAACTCAGTGATAATGTGAAGATGGCTTGTACTGAAGATTTGACGGCAATGGAAAGCATTTCTTCCCTAATCCAGAAGACATGATAGGGTTGTGGGTGGCCACAGGAGAGTATTGAAAAGCAGAGAAAAGTGCTATTTGACTCTGACTGTCTGACTTCCCAGGCACTGAGAGATGCTTAGGAAACAACCTGGAAAGCTCGGTCTGTGCTCACTGATAATTAGGAACCTTATCTATACCAAAAAATTGTAAAGGAAGTAGACTAAGTGAAGCCATTAATGGCAAGAGGGCAAAGACTTCTCATTGCAGAATCTCCCAAATAAGCACAGTGATCCCATTAGAGGGATTGTGTGTGGGGCTCACCGCGGGATGCTGGGGCTGAGGAGAGGGTCATGAACAGCCAGCCAGAGGTACCGGAGGTGGCAAAGGTGGCATCTCCCATGACAGAAGAGCAGCAAGTGAAGACTCTATAGTAGTGAGGGTTTCTAAAGACCCCTTGTAAGTGTCCAGTGAGAGAGACAGAGAGAGAAACAGACAGAGACAGACGGAGACAGAGACAGAAAGGATTCTCTCGGCGACCACCCACATTAGGACAGCTGACAACCGTCCCAGTGGAGTAAAAGCCCGACTGCCTTGACTATCTCCTTCCATTGTCCTCTTAAACTAATGAAAAATGAACTAGAGACAGCCTAGAAAGTATAAATAGAAGAAAGCAAGAATGAAGCTCAGAAACTGACCAAGTTTCCCTTTTCGAGTGGACATCTCCAAGCATAAAATAAGGCTTTCCCATTAGTCTGAATTAAACTGGGCATTTTGTATTGGGATTATTCACTTTTACATGAAAATGATGGCTAAATCTGTTTTATGCTTTTAAGATTTCATCCAGAGGCAAGAAAATGACTGACAAAACTTTTTGGAAGGCAATGGCGTAGAACAGGGAAAGTTAATTTATATCTTCACATTCATTGAGCTCAGATCACTCAGTAAAGCAGTTTTCCTCTCGCTGTCTGTTTCTCTCTCTCCCTGCCAATCCCCTTAAGCACCTGCACAGACACAGACGAGCGCACGTGCACACACAGAGAGCACGCCATGTCTGCGTGCAAAGCAGTTTAGCTTTGTTTTAGCATCTTCGTTCCATAGAGAGGGAGGCTTTCCCTTTTCTAACCCAAAGTGCATTTACAAGGTGCGATCAAAATCTATGCTGAATGTTTAAATTAAAAATATTATTTCAGCAGAAGGGATGTTGTCATTAATCCCCCACAAAATATCCCCCCTCGTTTTGAACACACCTTGTTCTTGCCATTGTTCTTGCCACTTTCTGAAGTAGCTTCCTTCCTCCCTCTACCGTTTTGTTTCCCAATGTCTATTGAGTAGTGTATATACGGACAGAGACAGTATATTCCTGCAGACATTTCCTCATGATGACCCTTGATCTAAATCTTTATAAAATTTTGCTACACATCGTCATTGTGATACAGGCCTCAGAGTGCGTCTGCCTGCCAACCTGGGACTCTATAAATGAAAGTGAACCCACTTCTTACTGTGGACAGATACTCAGCACCTGTTCATAAATTTATGCAGAACCCCTTTCTCTCACAGTGCCTACCAAACTTCACGGGTCAGTGGAAACCTCCGAAGCTAGAGTCCAGCAGAAACATGATATTTCTATTCTCTTCACTGTGTTGTAAGAAATTGCGCCAAATATCATGGTTGCTACTTTCAAAACTTTATGGGCTATCAGTCCTCACATATTACTTAGCTGGTTATCATCTGTCTGTAAGCCAGAAATTTTCTGAGAATGCTCACAATAGTCACTATCTTTTTATTTACTTGTATTTCCTGTAATGGCCAACTTCCTCCCTGGCATATTTTGTTCAATTAGTCCTTGGCGGGTCTCTCAGCGCAACCTTCCAAGTCTCCCAAGTCTCATTCTTCCGAGTGCATTTTTGTATTTTAGCTTTTAGAATATTCATATCATTGTGTAACTGACTGCAGCATGCATGTATCCTTTTTAATAGGCAGCATCTCCCTTTATTATGACAGAAAAGGCTCATGCAGAGCAAATATTTGCTCTAAAACAAAGGTCGCAAATAGGCAGGCATAAACCAGAGACATCTTTTGTTTTACCCACACAGGAATTACATATGGTTTTCAAATTTCTGAATGCTTTAGAATACCGCTCACTCTCTAATTCACCTCATTTCCATCATTCCTTATTCTGTTTCATTAATTTACATTGCCTGCCTGTCTTCTGTAGACATTTGAGTTTTTAATTCTAGATTAGTCTTCACTGACAAATATTTCTGTGCTAAACATAATAATCCCCCCAAGATGTCCATGTCCTAATTCCCAGAACCTGCAAACATGTCACCTAAGTACAAGGCTTTTGACAGATGTAATCATGTAAAAGACATTGAGATGGAGAGACTATCCTGGATTATCCTCCAGGAAGCTCAATGTAATTGCAAGGGCCCTTATAAGAAAGAGATAAGCAGGTCTAAGTAAGAAAAACAAAATCAAAACAAATGAACAAACAAAAACCCCATGAAACAATAAAAATAGAGACTGGAGTAAAGTACTTTAAAGATGGAGAAAAGAGCCGCAGTCAGGGAATGTAGGTAGCTCGTAGAAAATGGCAAAGACTAGGACACAGATTCTCCCTTAGAGCCTTCACAAAGAATACAGGCTTATCAACAATAGGAAATAAATACATTATTTAAGTCATAAAAGTCAACCACCTCAACTTTTATGTCAATATCTTTCCCACTTGATCATGGTAGCCATACTGATGTAACTTTAGTAATGAAATAACTTATTCAGTGAAGTGAGACTCAATGGTTAGGAGTTTGCCTTTTTTCTAAAAATATATGACAGTGAGTTTTTCACCTATTGAAGAAACCGTAACTCATAAACTGAGGTTCAATGAAGTAATGGTGTCCTCATTATTTAGACTTTTGTACTTTCAACATTCTTTCACCTAGTTATTAGAAATGTTTACATTACAGATGTTTTCCATCCTTTACCTATGGCCTTTGATAATCACCACCTAATTGTTTTCCTGCATACTCATCCATACTGCATTTCATTTCTATTTTTCGTTGCTCTTCTTGTGATTTCTCGCTCACCCATCCTTTAGTGTCAGGAACAAGGATTCTTTGTTGGGTGAATGCTGCTTACTGACTTCTGTTTATGAGGACTAAACAAACCTGGATTTTTAATGACTGAGTCAAGGGCTCAGACAAAGCTCCCGAAGGCCATTTTTAAAAACTCCTTTGCGTGTTGGCAGTGGTAGCAGTCAGAAAAAATAAGGGAGGTATGTTGACAGTTTTTATGTTTCACATCCCTAACACTACTAAAGAAGGCATCTTTGCATTGATTACTTCTTCATTTCTTTCAACTGCCAACTGTGAAATGTAATTTGATTTGGCATATGGTGGCAAAGGCAGGAGACAACAGAAAAAAGTACAGCTGGGATTTTCTTCCACGTTTGCAGATCAACAGTCATGGGTCTGGATTTCAAGGGAGACAGTGATAACAGATGCTGTCCCTGGAGATTCTCCAAGTCAGCCAGGTGTAATGGCTAAAAAAGAGAGATGAAATAGGAGTGTGGGATTAAACACCTGTTGGTGTGACTCCTGTTGTTTTTGGCTGCTCAAGAGTTTAATTTGAAACAGTCAACAGAAGGAGATAAAAACTGGGTCATTTCCCACAGCCAGGTATTTAAAGCATGTAGGAAGCAGCCTGCATGAATTCAAATGAATATTTTTCATTTTGTTTCACTATGAGAAAAGCATATCAAATTATCTTACATTCTTACATAGCACAGACTCCTTAACTACCGAATTTCCTCTTTGCTTTGCATAATGAAGACTTAGTATGACCAAACAATGGACTACCACAGGGCAAGGATCCCAAACCAGATGAATCAACCAAATTCTGTGTGGTATATTTTATTTTGATTAGCCTGACATTTAAAAAACCATGTGGCCTTTAGGTAAAGTATATGTAATATACACAGTTTCTTCCTCTTATAGAAAGCTATTTGCTGCTTAAATTGCCCACATCTGATACACAGTATAATGTTTCCCCAAAGATGTCCATATGAATATATTACATTGCGTGGAAAAGGGGCCTTTGCTGATATGCTTAAATTAAGGACGTTGGTGTAGAGAGATCATTATAAGTTATCCGAATGAGCCCAACATAACCACAAGGGTCCTTTTACCTGAAAGAGGTGAAAAAAGAAGTGTTTGTGGGATTGAAGATCTGCTGTTCTGATGATCTGTACTGTGTCTGCGTCGTGTGGATGTTTCAGTTCTTAAATCCTCCCCAAAAAGACTGACGAGGAACTCCACAGAAAGGAACTCATGGTCAGAAATTTGCAGGTTTATCGAGAATGTTTTTTTAAGGACAAGCACAGTACAATCCTAAGCGGGCAAAACCAGAGGTGGCCCCATCGTTGGGTATTTGGCCCTCTGTATTCTCCAGGGGGGCCATGACCTACCATGATCAGAACTTTTGTTTAGGAGGGATCTGATGGGACCTTGTATCCGTGAGGTATTAGGATTACTTTTTATCTCAGTTCTCTTGTTAAATGTGGCCAGTGCCACTACAGGGGGAACTGGAAAGTCAAAAGCTAATTTTCTGATCTCGGTTTAATCCTCTGGGTTCTTCAGTTTACATTCTGTCCAGGTGAGACTGGCCTTCATTGTCTGTGTCAACTGAAAGGTGGTAACGTGGTGATAAGGGACAAAATGTTTCACAAGATAAACCAAGACAAAGCTATTCAAATCACGGGTTTGACATAAGAGTCTGAGGTCCTTCTCTTGGACAGGAGATACCTAAGGGGATAATGTCCCATTTTCACTGGATTCCGACACTTCTCAAATGAAAATAAGAATGAGTAACAGATGCATAAAAAATACTCAGCATCACTAATCATTAAAGAGCTAAAAAGAGACTACCACAGTGAGATATCACCTCACATCTGTTATACAATGACTACTATAAAAAAGATGAAAGCTAGGAAGTGTTGATGATGATGTGGAGAAAAAGGAACAATTGTACATTTTTGGGAGCGTAAATTACAATAACCATACAGAGAGCATTATGCAGCTTCCTCAAAAAACTAAAAGCAGAATTTCCATACGATCTAGCAATCTTACTTCCGGTTATTTACTCAAAAGATTAGACATCAGTATATTGAATAGATATGTGCATATTGCATGTTCAATGCAACATAATCCACAATGGCTATGACATAAACTATTTAAGTATCTATCAGATTGATAAAGAAAAGAAGATATAGATGCACAATGAAATGCTATATATCCTTTTTTTAAATTTTTATTTTTTACCAAGAACATGCATTGGTACATTGTACACATAATGATCCCATTTATCATGGTTATTTTGTACCTATACATGATGTGTCTTGGTTCCGCCCTCCCCTATCCCTCCCTTCCATTCCCCCCTTTCCTTATTTACAGCAGGTTTATTTACATTTTCCCATTTTTTCCCTTTCTTTCCCTTTTCCCTTCCTTCTTTTCCCCTTCTAGTTCTCCTCTCTTTTGAATATTATCTTTCTTTTACCTAGATTCTATTATGCCTCTTTGTCTTTATGTACACTATGGTTTCTCATATCAGAGAAACAATTTGATGTGTATTCATGCATGACTGATTTATTTCACTTAAGAGTATGTTCTCAAGGTGCATCCATTTACCCACAAATGACTCTAATTTATCCTTTTTATGGCAAAGTAGTACTCCATTGTGTAGAAAAACCACATCTTCTTTAGCCATTCCTTAATTGTTGGGCATTTGGGTTGTTCCCAAGATTTAGCTATTACAAATTGTGTTGCTATGAACATGGTTGTGCATATATCTCTATGGTATGAGGTTTTCAATTCTTCTGGGAAGATACCAAGCAGGGGAATAGCTGCATCAAATGGAACCTCTAGATTTAGTTTTTTGAGGAGTCTCCATACTGATTTCCATAGTGGTTGGACTAGTCTACATTCCCACCAACAATGGAGAAGGGTACCTTTTTCCCCACAGCCCTGCCAGCACTTGTTGTTGGTTGATTTCTTGATAATAGCTATTCTTTCTGGAGTGAGATGAAATCTTAGCGTTGTTTTGATTTGCATCTCTTGAATGACCAGTGATGGTGAACATTTCTTCATATGTTTATTTGACATTTTTATTTCTTCATCTGAAAAGTGTTAATTCATTTCTGATGCCCATTTTTGGATTGGGTCTTTAAATTTGGGGGGGGGGTTGATTTTTTTGAGTTCTTTGTATATTCTAGATGTTAGACCCTTGTCTGAGGGGCAGCTGGCAAAGATTTTTTCCCAGTCTGTGGGTTTTCATCCTGCTCTATTAATGATTTCTTTTGCTGTGCAAAAGCCTTTTAGTAGGATGAGGTCCCAAGCACTGATTCTTTGTATTACTTCCCGTCCAGTCTGGGTTCTGTTCATAAATTTTTTTCCTACTCCTATGTCTTTGAGAGTTCTTCTTATTCTATTCTCCATTAGCTTTAGTGTTTCTGTTTTAATGTTTAGATCTTTGACCCACTTCGATTTTAGTTTAGTACATGGTGACAGACATGTATCTAGTTTTAATTTTCAGGATGCGGCCAGCCAATTTTTCCAGCACTATTTGTTAAAGAGGCTATCTTCCTTCCAGTGAGGGTGTTTGGCTCCTTTGTCAAAGATGAGGTATTTAAGTGTGTTTGGAGTTGTTTCTGTGTCTTCTAGCCTGTTCCATTGAAAAGGAAGAAATTCTGTCATTTGTGACAAATGGATGGAAATGGAAAACATTATGCAAAGTGCAATAAATCAAGCATAGAAAGACAAATGCCATATGTTCTCACTTACTAGTATATGTGGAATCTGAAAACAATTACAATCATAAAACAGTGCTTGTTAGCGGTTGGGAGGTGGAGGGAATAGAGAAATAATGGTCAAAGAGTACAAAATAACAGACAGAAAGAATAAATTTGACTTTTTAAATCAATTGCACAGGGTGGTGAATGTAGTTAGTAACTGAGCACAGTATATTTTAATTTCACTTAGAGACTAAATTTCAAATGTCTTCATCAGAAAAAAATATTAAATAGTTAGGGTAATGTATATATAAATCAGCTTGATTTCATCATTCCACATTGTACTAAAAGATCTTGTCATCACTTTTGTCTCAATAAATATATAAGACTAAAATTGCCACTATATGACTAAAAATTTAAAAGTATAAATAAAAAGAACTGGGGAATATAAATAAAACAATGATTAAAGTGCACTATATCATGACTAGAGGACTAGTTGTTAAATGATTATAAACATTTATCAAAATATTGAATCCTACAAATAAAATTAGAGGTATATGTAAATTCTAAGTCAATATTTTAATAGAAAAAAGAAAGAGCAAGGCAGGAGAGTCAGAGCCAAAGAGAGATTGGATGGAGCCATCCTGGGGACTTTAAAGATGGAGGAAGAGGTCATGAGACAAAGCAGAAGGGTGGAAAAGGCAAGGGAAAACATTCTTCGCTAGAGCCTGTGGAAGGAAGTCATCCCCACGCCTACTGATCTTAGCCCAATGAGAACTTTCAAATGATGGGTTTATATTGTTTTAAGTCACTAAATCTATGGTAATTGGGTATAGCAACAATAGGAAACTAACACACAGCCTATCTGATGTACTCGAGGGTAAAAATGTAGAAGAGAATAATGGAAAAACTTTCCAGTAACAATAGGCAACAGTTTTGAATTTTTGCTCTGTGTCAGACACTTTCTATGTGTTAAATTATTTACTTGTCAGAGAAACTGTGAAGCATGTATTCACGCAAACCTCAGTTTTCAGATATGGACTGATGACAAGAAACAATCAACAAACTGGCTAAAGTCAGGTGTCATTAGTAGGTTGAATTCTAGTAGTTGGCATATGAAATTCACTCTGAATTGGTAGGTATTGTAAGACTTAGTCAAGTTCTAGGCATCTTGACAATAATTTGATGAATTATTCAACTTTTCTGAAGCTCAGCTTCCTCATCTATAAATCAAGGAATTTAGAATAAATTAGAGCATGTCCAACTTTTAGAAAGAATTATTTTTATTTCCACCAAATGGAATTGTCCATAGCACTCCATTATTAAGCTGGGTGGGTAGAGGGTGGGAGCAGGAGAGAGAGGGGAAGAGAGGGGAGGGGAAGAGAGTAGAAGGGAAAGAAGAGAAGGAGCAGAGGACAGAAGAAGACAGGGGAGGGAGGGGAGGAGAGGAGAGGGGAGGGGAGGAGAGGAGAGGAGAGGAGAGGAGAGGAGAGGAGAGGAGAGGAGAGGGAAGAAAGAGATAAAGCGATTGCTGCCTAAATTGAACCAAAGTCAGGAAGCTGAATCTTGCTTGAGCAAATTTAGTCCCTGAGGTATCATTTCCAAGCCCAAGACCACTTGCATCATGGTTTGAGAAGGACCAGCTGGTGTGTTTCTGAGACCTCTTCAAACACAAGCACCATCAGATTCTACATGTGACACCTTCAAAGTTTAAGTTTGGTGAAGTCAAACGAATCAAATAGTCATATATGTAGAATGGACCCTTTAGCCAGGGGAAAGAAAGAGGCCAGTGGCCTAATGGGTAAGAGCATGGGTCACTTTCTCTTTGCTTTTATTTCTTTTCATGTTTACTTTTTCTGGTCTTTTTCATATGCTTTTAGAAGCCTTGGCATATGTGGCACTTATTCCTCACTTTGCATAGTGTGATGTCTCCCCAGGATAAAGTGGGGACCGAAGGGGGACAAATATTTAGTATAAAGGCAGAAAAAGGAGCACTTCAATTTTGAAAGCTGATGGATTACAAAGTTTGGATTGGTTTTCACCTTCACAGGAGAAGCACATTTGCTTAATGTCATTTTCCTCAATCAATTCTTAACTTTGCTCTTACTCTTTTTGAGATCTACCCAAATGGTCTGTCTGATAAATGACCTAAAATAACTCATCTATACTAACATACACTTGCCGTGACTCTTGGCAGAGACACGCGTGATGAAACTGAATAGGAACTGGGAAGTGATCAAGGCAAAATCCATCTCTACATCCATTTCCTATATCTGTTCTTCCCACTCCCAGATTTTTTCTGCAGAAAATGTCATAAAACTGACTTTAAGGGACATAATTGGAAGACAGAATTGAAAATCTTAAGTTTGTAGAGCAATTTAGGTTACTGGAATAATGGGTGGTAGTTTTCTGTTTAAGTAAAAATAATTCCTTAAATTCTTGAAATCAATCTTATACTTTGATTTTTCTGCTCATTCATGAGATTGATAGACGAACATGGATTGTACACAGAGAACTACACAGATTTGCCTGGGCATGGGGATGTGTGAGTTTCAATGAGTGAGTAAAGGCAGTTTCTGAGAATTGGAAAATAAAGTGTTTAGGGAAGTACAGGAGAGAGGTGGAGGCTAGACAGGAGGAAGGAGTGAGATCAAAAAAGTCTTGCAAGCTGTGGAAAAAATGTTTGGATCATAATCTATATCGATGAGGGCCATTATAGAAATGTAAGAGTGACAGTAATAAAATTTATTGCTTGGAAGAATAAATTCCACAACTATATAAGCTCCCTAGTAGAGAAAGGGGAATGGCTAAAATAAAAGCAACGATTGCCAAGGTATTGTAAATTACTCACATGAGCTAGAATGAGAGAGCTTTAACTGGTGTAGAATTGGTAATAGACAGGCAGAAAATATTCTAGACATATTTAGATGATAGAATTAAACGAACTCAGTGTTGGCTCTAATCTGAAAAATAAGGAAAAAGAAAAGTTCTGATATAGGAATAGGGCGTGGCCTGACCTGGCTAGGAAGATGAACATGACCTTGGGGAGTGGCTTTGGCCTGACGTCAGCCTGGGGCACGAAATTCCAATCGCTCCTCGTCTCACTGGATTGAGAAACTCTCACGAGAACAGAATCCAGATAAATGTGAATGGCACCACGAGTTCGCCCTCTTGCCCCCTCTCTCGCCCCCTCTCTCCCCGCGCTCTCCCTTCTGCCTTGCGCGCTTGCCCGTGCTCCCTAGTCTCCTAGGCCTTTTCAGATTCCTCACTGCAGCATCAGCTGGTTATTTTACCCACCTGGCCAAACCAGTCTCCCTTTTGTTACTTAAATAAACTTTCCCAATGCCCTAAAATTCCCTGCTGCAATTCATTGCCTGCACGAATAAAGAACCTGGAGATATATTTTCTGAATCCCCCTTCCCATCCAACAACAGTTCCAGGATAATTTCTTAGCTTCTAGTTTGAAATACTGGATGTCCAGTTAAAAAAAGAAGAGAATATAAACAGAGGAATTTGGATGATGCATTCTGTTTTTGACATGTTGATTTTGAGGCATTTGCAAGATACCTAACAAAGGAACCTAAATACTTTGACTCTGGAGCTCCAAAATAAATTTTTGTCAAAAGCTGCTGGCTTTTAATTCAAAAACTTAGAATGATTTAAGCCTTGGGCATGAATAAGATGGTCCAATTTCTGGAGGACCTTAAAAAATAAGATAAAATTATAAACCATGATATCTTATGCACATGGAATCCAGTGAATATTTTCAGAGCAATGATGAAATAGAATGGTTGTAACGAATGGGGCTAAGGTTTTTAAAGAAAGTAATTTTGTAAGTAGCATATCTAATAAAAGTTGGAGGTTCTCCAAAAAAAAAACCATTTGTTTTTCTTAAACAAAAACTTGAAGAAATAGAAGTGCCTCAAGATTAGGCAGTAACTCACGAAGGGAATCCAAGCAGAATGTACTTCGTACCTAATAGGTGCTCAGTCAGGATTGTATTAGTGTTTTCATTGAAAAAGACTGTAACATTCAGCAACTGTAAGTAATTCTGCACCAGGAAAACTTCAGAGGTGCTACTCTGAAAACTAGCTAGCACCTGTTTAATTAATACAAGGAAACAACATAATTGGGAATTTTCATTGCGCAGAATTTGTTCAATTTTTCACTTCCCCTGCATCAGAAAAACTGTTCCCGTAAATCAGTTTGAGGGCTGAACTATTTGCTTTTCTCCTTATTGCATTTTGTATTTGCAACAAAAGGCTGTCAGTAAAAGATGTGGTTAGTTTTTAAAAATGGGTTTTTTCACTGAAGGGCAAGATCACATATCCACGAATTCAAAAGAGATAGAAAACCATTTCATTGCTTTTGCTTTCATTATGACTCCTTCAAATTGCAGTGGAATTTCATTGGCTACATGTGTCCAGTTACTTGGAGTAGAGCAACTATGCAAAACCAGCTGCAGCCTCTAGAAATAAAGCACAAGCCTGGAACTTCCACCAGCATCACACTGTCTTTCACTGATCCAGGTGAGTAAGTTTTTCCTTTTAAAGATTACTTCATCACTGAGTATTTATATGGTCAATTTCTTATAAGAATTTGAGAAAAATAATAAGGAATAAAATAAAAATAACATACTGTATAGGAATAATTACTGCTAAAAGTTCAAGTAAGATAAAAATAGAGAGGCTCTTCATTGGCTTGGAATATTGTTTTTCTCTGTGAACACATGACTAAATACTCCAAATCCTCTGTGTCTTAGCTTATATATATCTCTCTTTCTCTTTTTACCAACTTTATCTCTTTTTGCTGATGTTAGTGAATTCTGACAGAGCCTGCAACAGTCAGCAGTGAAGCCAGAAGAAAGGTACAGGGATATCCCAGACCAATTATGCTATGTTTTGAAATGTCTAGTAAACTGCAAGTGGAGATTAGCAACATGTCATTGGACACATTGCCTTGTAACTCAGTAATGAGATCAGTCACTCATCTGGAAAAAATCCCCAAATGTGAGGAGAGAGACAGAAGAGAGCACTCTGGTTGAGCAAGGTTTAGGTGTGAATGGAGGCTAAGCCTGCAGAGAGAACTGGAAAAGCGTGGCAGATGGTATCATGAAATCTGACTGGTGTGCATGTATCAGTGTAATATGATGACTTTAATTCTTTTGGGAAGATAACCAGGGGAAATATAGCTTGATCAAATGGAATTTCTATTTTTAGGTTTTTTTTTTTTTTTTGAGTAATCTCCATACTGTTTTCTATAGGGATTGTACTAGTTTATTTTCCAATCAACAATGTAGAAAATTCTCTTTCCTCCACAGTCTCACCAGTATTTGTTGATTTTTGAGTTTTTGGTAATAGTCATCATTACTAGGGTAAGATGAAATCTCAGTGTTTAGATTTGCATTTCTATAATGGCCAAAATGCTGAATATATTTTCTTGTACTTATTGGCCATTTGTACTTCTTCTTTTGAGAAGTGTGTATTCATTTCAGTTGCTCATTTTTATTGGATCTTTTATTGGGGGGGTCTAATTTTTTTGAGTTCTTCATGTATTCTAGATAAAATTCTGTCAGTGGCGTAGCTGGCAATTTTTTTCCTATGCTGTAGGTTGTCTTTCACTCTGTTGGTTGTTTCTTTGTTATGTATAGCAGTACAGCTCATAAAAGCTAAGTTATAGAAGTGGCCTATATGTCCATCAACAGGTGAATGGATAAAGAAAATGTGATATATATACACAGTTGAGTACTACTCAGCATTTGAGTACTACAGAAGGTTAACTTGGGTCATTTCTAAGAAAATAGATGGATCTTGAGACCATAATGCTAAGTGAAATAAATCAGTGACAGAAAGTTAAATATCACATGGTTTCTTTAGTATTAGAGACAAAAATTATAAATAAGTTAAAGAGAAAAATTAAAAAATATGGTAGGAAACAGGAATATAGACTCTATGGAGATAGGAAGGCATTCTGCAGAGGGAGGAAGAGGGCAGGGATTGGGGGAAAAGGGGAGTAATGAAACATGATAAAGGTGTACTATGTATATGTACCAATTTCCCAAGACAAATATAATTCTGTGTCACAAACATATACTAAGTAAAAAAACAATCTAGGCAGGAGGATGCAGTAATACGGCCAAGTCTGCAGGGATGTCAAGAGAAATGGTAAAACAGAGAAATTTCTTCACTTTAAAAATACTCATCTAGTTGTTTTAGATGAATGCCACTCTTTCACTTTTGTCAAAAGTCAGTTGACTACACATGTATGAGGTTGTTTGGGGGCCTTAATTCTCTTCAGTTGGTCTATGTGTCTATCTTTCACCAGTACCACACAATCTTGAATACTCTGTGTATATAATAAAGTTTTAAGATAGGGTACACTTGATCCCTCCCAATTTTATCTTCTTTTCTTATGTTGTTTTAACTACATGCATTTATTTTCCTTTCATTATAAATTTGGAACAGCTTGTCTATATGTACAAAAAAACTTCCTGAGATTTTGAAACGAATTGTGTTAAACCTGTATGTATAAATTTGGAAACAATTGAAATATTTATCATGTTAAGCCTCCCAACCATAAATATTATATTTCTCTGTGTTTATTTAGATCTTTATCAACATCATGTAGTTTTCAGGATACATACCCATCACATTTTTTTTTAGATTTATATTGAAGTATTTCAGTTTTTGTGACTGTAAGTGGAAAAGATTTTTTTTGTTTTTATATGTTCATTGCTAGTGTACAGGAATATACTTTATTTCATGTATTTTACCTCGCTGAACTTATTTATGAGCTCTAGCAAGTTTTTTTTCTCATTCTTAGTGACTTTTTACATAAATGATCATGCCATTTTTAGATATGCATGATTTTATTTCTTCCCTTCTAAACTGTATGCTTTTTATTTCTCCTTCTTCTTTCTCCTCCTCCTCTTCCTCCCCCTCAATCCTTATATTAACATTTTGTTTCCTTTCTTGTCAATATTGTGAGTTTATCAAAGAACAAAATTTTCCCATTAGTTTTCTCCTTTGCTTTTTCTGTTTTCTTTATTATTTTACTTGCTGTGTTTGTTTTGGGTTGATTTTGGTATTCGTTTTTAATTTCTTGAGTTGAGAAAAATCTCCAAAATTTTTTTATAAATTGATTAAATGTATGTTAAAAACACAGATGCATTTTAATTAATGTATTTTATTGGCTTTTCTATCCTTAAGCATTATAAATCTCCTTTCTCTAATCCAATCTATAGTTGATGATTACTCACTTGATTTTCTAATAATTTATATGTTTGTTTTCATTAATGTGTTTCAACTTTTTCCCAAGAAATATTTTATATTAAGTAGGATAAAAAGTTTAAAATAAGCATGCCACATTAATAAACAGCATGCACTGCATATATCAATGAAATGTTAAAAGCAATTAGAATTACAAAAGGGTCATATGTTAAAGTGTTTGGGTTCTTCAAATCTTGAGTTTAATCTATTTACTCATTATTTTTCTGTTCATTTTTCATTTCTTCATGATTAAATTTTGATGAAATACATGTTTCTGGGATTTTGTCCATTTTTTTTTTTGGATTACCCAATATGTTGACATATATTTCTTCATAATACTCTCTTATTTGACTATGTATTTCTGTGTTATCAGCTATAATGCTTCACTCTCCTTTTTGCTACTAATTTCAAGTTTAGATTTTCTTTTTCTTTTTTTTAGTTCCTTGATATATAGGTTTTCACTGCTGTAAACTTCCCTCTTAGAACTGCTTTTACTGCATTCCATACATAATGCATAGCCATGTTCTAGTCCATTTTAATTTGTCCCCAGATAAATTTTAATTGAATTCAACCACTACCCACAAAGGAGAGTGCTTTGATAGAGTCCAGGAGTCCAGCAAAGAAGTTCTAACACACTACTGCAGCCAAACACATGAGAATAGATACACTGAATTCGTGAAGAATTTTTTCACTTTATCCAGGACACTCCTTCTCATAGGTTCACATCTTAGTGCCAAGAGAGACCTGTCTGGTTGGTGGGTTTTCCCGCAGGGACAGAGAGCAGAGTGAATAAGCGGCCACCATCTGTGTGGGGTGCTGCGTGAGAGGTCTGCCTCTTTCTCCCGTCACCCAGAACACTGAGGTGTCTGGCAGGGCTGACACCGAGAGGCTGGGAAGAGAAGCTGTGAACCCCACTCGCCACTCCACAGATTCCAGCAGGAAGCCCAGGAGCCACCTGGCATGATGTGACCATGGATCGCCCCTTGTGACTGACCTGGCAGGACACCCCAGGATAACCCGGCAACTGCCTCTCATCCCTCCGGTCTGCCAAGTAAGTGTGACACCCCAGATGGCCCACGCAAATGACTTCCTGACAGCTGGCTCGACATTTCAGGATTGTGAGAAGGCGCAGATGCCAGCATGTCCGAGCACAGAGCCGAGAGGACAAATGGGAGGCTCCCAGGACCTGGCCTGGCTTTGAGAGAGGACACGGTCTTCAGAATCTTCCTGTACACACCCGTCTGCCCCACCGTGAGGAACAAGGATGTAGGGCAGGTACGTTGCTAAAAAGTCGGAGAAAGCCTCAGAACACCTAACTGACCTGATGGGTGGACCTATTTCCCCTGAAGCCAGTAAGTAAAAACGGGAGGAGGTGACTGCAACTTAAACGTGAAAACCTCAAAAAAGTAAGAATCAAGAACATATGACACCCAGGAAACTCAAAATGAATTTACTTCCCAGCCCCGAGCTAGTTGTCCCTTCTAGAGTCTTCTCATCTTCGTGTGTAGAAATCCTGCCATTTTGACCAAACTTAGGTTGAGGAATGGAACAGTGTATCTACTCTGCATTTCAGGAGGACTCTTTATCCTTGTTGTTTAATTTTGGTTCACTCTATTTTTTGCTTCCGTATCCTTCTCTAGGTATCTACCCAGGGTGGTATTCCCATGAAGTGTTTTGCGTCCCTTTTAATACTCAGCTCTCCCAAAAGAATTACAGTAGATTGCAGTCATGCAAAGCTCTCTAAGAAAAAGTCAGTGTTAGGCTTAGGGAGGGGAAGGACAAAATTTTCTTCAGGGTTACAGGGAGGATTGGTGTTAGGCTGAGGGATGGTGTAAATCGTAGGGGGCCAAAATGCTTTGGATTTAGTGTCATGTTTAGGGTACACTAAATCTTAGAGTGAGGTTTAGGCTTAGGAGCACTTAGAAAAACTGAAAGTCTTCAAAAGTAAAATTCCTAGGATAGTAATAATACTATCTGTTTTGTGCTAGGCACTGTATTATGTTTTAGCATGTACTGTATCATTTAATTCTCACCATTTAATATCTGTGAAATAGATATTATTTTTAAAATGTACTGATTGCAGCATAGAGTGGTTAAATAACTGTTAAGATCATACAGTTAGTAAATCTTGGGGCCGGAAGTGTCGAGATATCCTGTCTTTTCCATAGATAATCCTCAGAATTTGGCATATGGTAGGCATTGTTTACATGTGTGATTCAAGGATCATTTGGGTACAATAAACAAGTTATGTCATCTCATAGCCTCATCCTGCAGTGTGTCAAGAACCCACCTAGTTGAATCTTTTCTACAGGACCTTAGTGCAATTTTCTTTTCTTTCCTCTCAGTTCACAGCCTTTCTCTATCTGATGACTGTTTTCATTTTCTTTCTGCCCACTTTGGGACAGCATATGTTACAGTTATCTTTCACTACTCAACTTGTAATCGATCAGTTTTCCTATCACATTCCTCACCTTTCTGATGTCTATTTTGTTCTGCTTTTCCTTCCCCAAGGTAATTTTTGGTATGATTTATTCTCTTTATCTATTAGAACATAGACTTTGGAGGTGGATATTCATGAGTGCCAGTTCTATCAGATGTTTTCTAATGTATAACTTCGAGCAAGTTATTTAATCTCTCTTCAGTAATAGTTCTTTAAATAACTTGTCTAAACATCTTGAATTCTTAATTCTCAAGTAAAATATCCTGAGACCCCTGAAAAATCTTTCTGCTTGTTTGCAAACGTATGGCAAATTTCTTGGGTGGTAAAACCTGATGTGAAGCCATTTTGGGTGTATTTTTAAATTCCATTTTGTGTGATCACTCAAATGATTCAATGAAAATATTATTTTAATTGTCCCCAAATGCTGTACTGGACCCCATTTGTCTATAGAACATGTTCTATATGCAACCCGCTATCTTTTAAAATTCAAACAATTCCAAGGTTTTGTTATTTGTTTGTTTGAGACAGGGTCTTGCTGTGTAGCCCAGGCTGGCCTCAAACTTGCAGTAATCCTCCTGCCTCAACTTCCTGAGTGCTGGGAGTATAGGCATGTGCCACTGTGCCCCAAACAATTCTGAATTCTGGAATATATCTATCTGCCTCTATGGATTTTGGTTATAGGAGTGGATATCTGTACTATAGAACTTTCCTGGGTTGTGAAGAATAGAAATAAACTATATAACTTGTCTAATATATTGGCACACAGTAGGCATTTCATAAACTGTGGCAGTTAACTTAAAAATCTCTTTTAAATTCTTATCTCTGTATAAGAGAATAAAACACTCAAGAAGGATTATGAGAGTGCAATGAAGCAGAGAGACAAAAGCCTTAAACTGAAATTTAAAAAAATTCTACAAATTATTTTCAGTTTACTCATGACTATTGCTGTTTCAGTCAGCTGTCTTTATTAATGTCCACGCAAAACCCCCAAACTATTTCAAGCCTGAGTTGATACCTACCTACCTCTTAAGGAATGATGTGGGCGCAGGAAAACATTGAAGGGGAAGTTATATGTTTAACTGGACTTGAATTCTCTCTCTGGGAAGCTCTTTCTCTAGAAGCAGGGATTGCTCTAAGCACAATGCAGTATGGTGAGGCGGAAAGTCGAGCGCTGCAGCTCTTCAGGGAGACGTTATGCACAGCAGTCAAGTTCACCACGATTACTAGGAAACAGGGCGTCACCGGGTAGGCGACAGCAAATGCAAGACCATACAGTCTCCCGGAAGAATCACGGCGACTACGTATTGTGAGTTACAAAGGAGGAAAGATGAAACTATTTTTGGTTCTGAAGGTGAAAATTAAAAAGAAGTGCTGCAGAAAGTTCTTCTCCTCCTGAAAAGTTAGAACGATCCTTGGAGAAACAGACATTTTATTCGTGAAAGATAATTGCTGTAACAAACCCTTCCACTGTTTTCGTCCATTATTTTCCTGAGTGGTGCTCTTAGTTTCAGATTGGAGAATGTTTCCTGGCAATAAAACCCTAGAAAGCCTGTACTGGATGCCTTTTCAGTACTCAGAATT